>JAWLRI010000284.1:8642-51162 GCA_034781795.1 Crypturellus tataupa
TCTCTGACAAGCAGAAGATACAAGCTTGTTTGCATCTTCACCGCTTTACTTGGACATTTGGGGAATATTTTGCCACTGAAATATATAGAAATGGAACTGCTTCAGCAAATAGATGCTTATAATTGTCCAACATGGAGGAAATATTTTTCTGCACAAACTTGTGAGGTTGTTCTCCAAGAGTACCTTTAATTGAAGGTGAGCCTTCAAATACCCTCTGAGCTGTCCATGAGGTCTAAGAGGTGTGAACAGAGTGACAGCACATGGTCCACCACCTCCGCAGGCTGCAGCCAGCAATCAGCTAGGCAAAAAAGATGGATTCTTTAAACCTGCCATATTCATCTTCTTTCTAATAATCATGGGAAACCTCACACAAGAGCTAAGAAAGCAAGAAAAGGATTTTCTTAATCTGGCTGCCTAGTCTTTTCTTTTAAACATCTTTCCTCTCTAAATTCTACACAAACCCCAGCTATATGTGAATTGACTATTCCAGCTTGGCTGTTCACTTTGAAATCACAGAGAGCAAGGCTAGAACAAACATCGAGACTTCAGGTACCTCACTGGAGACCAAGAAGCAGAAAAAGGGAATAGAACACTTTACAAGGTTGAAAACTTTAGCATTTACCTATAATTTTGGCATTGTCAGAGGATTCTTTATAGGACATATAATTTGAACAAAACTTGAAAGAAAGAACTTTTAATACTGAAGGCAACTGACCAGTCCAGAGACAGATTAACAAAGAAAAAGGAACTTTGTGGCACATTCAGCACTGGAGACACTGAAGCCCAGGTTTGGTTCAGGTTAAAACAAATACTTTTATCTGCTTCTGCCCAAAGGACGGATTAAACAACTTTGCATATTTTTTTCAAGTCTTATTTGCTAAGAACTTGTGAAAGTGAAAAATGAGAGGCATCAAATAATAAAGAGACAAGCTAATGGCCTAGTGCATGCAATATATCTGTAAAAGTCCTACTAGATCAAAGACAAACCTGTTTGCAGCTAGTTTATGAATCAGGTGCAAATAGATAAACTGCAGAAATGTTAACATGACTTCTGCTGTAAAAAACATTCTGAAAAGAGTAAGCAAATGTAGGCATTGAATAAAGAACTCATGGAATTTAAAAAAAAAATGGTATCACATCAATTTTTATAATAACTGACAGATAGGGAACAGCTTCTTGGCCATGAAATTCAGGAAGGAAATTGTGTCCAATTTCTCCATAATTCAGAACTTTCCACATTCTGCAGCATGATGAAGCCCAGTCCTGCACACACAGAGTTCAATAGCATCTCATCACCCGATCTTCCTTATTTAAAGCCCAATAAAAGTTGTTTTCTTTCAGTTGTCTGCAATGTTTGAGAGTGTAAGGAGCACCCTCTGCTGCCCTGAGTCACATAAAAGTTATGTGGATTTTAACACTTTATTAGGCTTTTAGTAGAGGCCACCAGAAGTCAGGTTTCTGGAGAGTTTAGCAGGACCTTTGGCATACATTGTAAGGACTCATTATATAGTGCCACACTTTCATAGTGGGTTCAACTTGCTTAAGGAAGGGGGCTGTATGGAAGAGCTGAACGACTGTGGTAAGCTCTGCTGTAAAGGTCTGCACTTCATGAAACCAAAGGGAATGGGATTGCTTTGGATTACTTTATTTATCCTAAAAAAACAAAGTTTTATTTTGGGCTGGGGATCAAAGTGCTACTGATGAACAAATGACCAGGGGGAAATTTAGGTACGGGTTGTATTTTTACACCAGTGTGAAGGACAGCTGTTGTCAAATACAGGTGCAGCAAACATCCAGACCTTTTTTAAATCTTAGGTGAAGCCAGTCACTGTCTCTAAATAGTTAGCAAGAGAAGAATATTCCCTAAACTATATTGCAAAATTTCTTGCATTGTTTAGGAATTATCTGTACTTAGATGTTTCTGTAGTTTCTAATGTTGGCCATGAGGCTGGCAATCCTCCTACACAGGCAGATCCTGCCCCCAGAAGGTGCCAGGAACATCCCTGACCTACCAGAGTGCACAGGAGGAGGTTGGTCCTTCTCTCTGCTATCAATCTAGGGGATGCTGTGAACTGCTCAGGCTGATCCACATTCCCCGTTTCTTAGCCAGTGTGTGACCTGTTCACTGAAAACACACAAGACACCATGAAGCTGCTCTTACTAGTAGAACTCTACCCCAGAAACTAAAAAAGGTCGTATTAGTATTATCTAACTTACAGGTTTGAAACTATATGCTGTATATATTTTTACTAGAGGTCAATATAGCATTTCTTCATTTTAAATCCATCTGCTTCATTAGGTAGGGAAAAGTAAGCAACATATAATGGATTTTTTTGGTAGTTTTAATCAACAATTTCATCAAAAGCACATTTTTCACCTGTGATAACAACATAATGGAAAGCTAGATCAATACACTAATTATATCCCCTGCTTTCTAAACTCTTTTCTTAATGAATTACGGTAAGCGTCATAGAAATTGCAAAGAAAAATACCTATACAACTAAAATACATTGCCTGTCAGTATGAGGCATATGATCTTAAAAATATGTCTGCCTATTTTTATTTTCCAAATACTTTCATTATCATATCATATCAGATAGGGAGATACTGAAAAATAATGTCCACACAAAAGGCAAATAAATGTATAACTGATTTAACCATTTTATGTATTACACAGAACAGGATGAAGTAACAGCAGATTGCTACCTGATAAAAATGGCAATCATAATATCATAATATCAAAAACTTTACATTTTCAGGAACTTCTCCTCAAAAGGTTACAAGGAAGATAAATATTTCAAGATGAATAGTTTAGGATTAACATTTTTGCCATCCATTCTCCAGTTGCAGGAAAGAATGAAGACCCCTGAGCTACTTACCAATATTTCATGCATCTGGAAGGACTTCAGGCAGTCTTCCACTATCCACTGGCTGCTACTTTGTTTTTCTAGCATATATTTTTTGCGTGTTTGTATTAATTATTCAGGCACCTCAAATTATTTGTTCAATCTTTCATTACACACACACTTCCTCCAACAAGAAACTACATGCCACAGGTGATTTAACTTAACTTTGATTCACTCCATACCGATTTTTTCCCTCATTGCTACGTGCATTCACTTCCACTCCTCTCCAATCCAGCACCAATTTCTGTGAATGCTGAGCTACTACACAGCTGGGAAAGCGTACGTGCAGGTAGACCGCAGGAGAACACTGATTTTCATATCCCACAGTTCTGTGACTGTTTCATACCCACATCTTAATAGTTATTTTTGTCTAAAGTTATTCTCAAGTCTCAAGGTGTCGTATCTGTACAATGCCCCTCAGGTTCCTGAGATTCATGTATTATTTTATCCTCAAATTTTGCACACTTCTTTAACAAAAAAAGAAAAAAGGAATGAAAGGAAAAGCATTCTAAGAGGGATCACCAGTGAATTTATGTCCTTGAAGTAAAAGCAGGCCACTGGAAAGGCATCGTTGCTCTAATCAGAGTCAAGACTGACACAAGGAAGCTATCAGAACTACAGTACCTCTACTGAAGCATCTCTGCACTCAGAACATTTTCTTGTTAGGAAGGGGATTTCCACACTAATTTGTCTCCTATTGTGCTTTCATGAACCTAGAAAGTGCAAAACAGCTACAAATCAGCTAGGCTTTCTCTGCAAACCTAAGAAAGGTTTGAAAAGCATTTAATCACCAGGGAAAGTAGAAGCTGCAATTCTCCCCAGTTTGCTAGCCCTGCTAGCTCCACTAGTAACACAGGCTACACCATTCACAGCCACAGCTCCTCCACTTAGAACCTGAGCGTGCTTTCATTGCTCAACAGGGCACAGCGGAGAAAGCCCCAAGCAAAAACCAACTTGAGCAAGTAAATCTCCTCAGGATGCACATACAAACTGGTTCAGAAGCAGCTCAGCCTCAGGGATAGAGCTTGTTGGATGCAAAATTGCAAAGTAGAGCTGTACAGATTCAGATCCAGCTCAGGTAGAGCCATAGGAATGTATTGTCTGTACCTTCTTCCTCAGTGATTCCACTCCTGCAGTCAGCCTTTCTGTAGGCATATGGCTCCTGCAGTGTCTCTTTCTGTATTTGCAGTCTAGGTAAACTGCATAAGTAACTTTTACTACATTACCTTCTCTTCCAGTTTCCTTACTTAAAAGGTCCATTCTTTCATCGTTGTGTGTTTCTAGTTCTGGACAATACTGAGAAGATTGAAAGCTTAGATGGATTCTAGAGAAGGAAACAAAATGATTTGAGTTGAAACTGTTTCTTACTAATATCTATTCAGCAACGTGCTTTGTTACAGCTTTCATTTCTCCTCTTACTTATTACAATGACCAAATCTACACCATCGTGTTAAACACAACATATCTTTCACCTTTATTTCTTAATATAGTCATATACCATAACCACCAACCTTTAAGGGATAGCTGAGTCTTACATTATTTTCTTATTCTGCAGGCTCACTGGTTAATTCCCAACAACATCTTGCTTCCTGGCATTCCCTTAAGCTTTCTGAGGCAATCTTTACGATTTAGGAAAGTTTAATTTCACAGGCTAGTACAACAGGTTCCTGATCCTCTGACCTAAATGATAGGTCAAATTCAAAAACATCTGTGGCCGGATTCTGAGCTGGGACACAGGGAGAAGGGAGAACAAACTCTAATCCTTTGGCTGAAGAATGAAAAGGCCCTCTACCAGTCTTAAATAGTTGTAAGAACAGTGGTATGAATTAAGTCTGGTTTCTCTGAATTTGAGATGCACAGAAGGTATGACCTAGAACAGAAGCTTTCCTCTACAGTTGTGTTATTTACTCTGGCTCTCATCTCCACAGATTTTATGGAGCTTATTAAGATGTGTATTCACGCTGCAGCCTTCTTTCAACTGGGCAACTTTGAATTGTTTTGTTCCTTTCTCTGGCCACCTATTCCATTAAATTTGTTAGAACTCAGGTACCTTAAAACTCTTACATCACTTTGTCACAGTAGGTTGGAAAAGGCTACTAGATTCAAAAATTATTAAGGGGTACACAAGGACAGATAGATACACAGAGACAGCTTGATCACAGATGCCTTGTTTCCATAGGAAACCAAACTAAAAATAGACAGTTCCCTAAGTGTTAAAGATGGATTTTTTATTTGTTATTGCAGTGGTGAACCACACAGACCCACTATTCACATAGCTCTAGCTTATTAGAAATGATAAAGAAAAGTAATCTTGATTTTCCTGATAGATACCTCAGTAAGTGTAATACAATGAAGAATGACAAAAGAGCCAGGTGATGCAAAGATGGTCATCTGCTCGGTGGAACCAGCAGAAATGGCAGCAGACATTTGTAAGGGCAGTTGTTAGAAAAGCTATGCATGATGCCATCAGTCTGTGTATATTTCTTTGCTTTGAATGAACCAGACACCAATAAGGACTCTATTTGGCTTCTCATTCATCAGGAAATGATAAAACAGATATTAACAATTCGTTTTCCTTCATCAGTTACTAAGTATCAGCCTCAACGTGACATGCAGCAGTAAATGATAGCAAGGCATACCAGTAGTAAAAAAGTAGAGCTTTCCTTCGTCATCGAAATAATATGGAAGCTTCGACCACATCCTCATAGAAGCTGACAGTTTGCATGTGAATGTGTTTAACATATTTGAAGTGTTTGAATATTGTGAGGATAGGATTAGAGATCTTTAAATGATTATTGGGGAGACAAAGCCGAATTCCTTGGGACTATTATATGAAGAAATATAAAGAAATGAGGTGAGTCTCCCAAATGACAGATGGGAGAAATGGAGGATTTAACTGACAAATAAGACTATCTGCATATCATCCAGCTAAACACATAGGAAGATAACATGTATTTATATACATACATTTATATTTATACATATGTCTATGCAGAGATATATATACAGATCTAAGAATACTGAAGGTTCTCAAAACAGAAGATTGTTTTTGAAATGTAGTAATGGTGTGGAGAAAGAAGCTCCCATCACATCTTCTATGGCGGTCTGTGAGACCACAGCATGAACAGGACCTTCCACACTGCTTTACTGGGCAACTGAATCCGGAGGTGGTATCAGCTGGTTGGGATTTTTTGCCACTGCAGCACCTGAGCTGATTTGCACCCACTGATCTAATGATAAGTCCGTGAGAAAGCTAAGGGACCAAGTGCTCACCCTTGTAGAGGGATGGGGTTTCTCTGACCATCACCACCACAGAGCGAATACTGTGAGAAACATCACAAAAACACGAGCCACGCAAATGTGCAACACGAGAGCGGCTGCTGGGCCTCAGCTTTATGAATACCTCTTTCCTTTACATTGCTAGAAAAGCTAAAGGGGATCTCAGTGATAACTAAGCGTGGGACTTGGCACTTCTAAGGACAGCAGGATTGTTGCTTTTAAGGACCCAATGGCTCTTGGGCTCCCCTTTAGCATCAGTCCCCCTGCCCACCACCACAAACAGGCTACCGGCAGTCTTGAACACAAGGGTCTGGAGAAACAGCACTTGGAAGCATCACTTTGGATATTACAAATAAATATTTTGAATAGTACAAATAAATTTACCTTTGACATCAAGGGTAAGAATCATCAAGCTTGTCTGAACACCTGGAGAGAAACACACGCCCTGCAAAACAGGAGCCAGCATGGACAGCACCTTGTCCTTAACAGCAGTATTGGTACCAGGGAGGTTGCAAGAGCACCCCGCTCTTGTTCTGTGTGGAAAGAAAAAAAACAAATGACCATAACCATGTTATCCTTAGTCAACAAACATTAATTCAGGTGAAATTCTTGATTTGCGCTGATAAGTTCTGCCTGAATTTGCCCGCAGCTCTAACCCTTGAGGCCGAGATTCCCCTTCCTGCGAGGTGGAGGGGTCCCTGGAGGGGCTCCCTGCTGCTACCTGCGGCGTGAGGGAAGGCGGCTGTGAAATGGCGGCCGGGCGCGGCTCTCACCCCGCCTCAACATGGCTGCTGCCGCTGCCTGCACCCAGTTTAGTGGGGTGAGCTTGCTGCCACGAGGTTTTTTCCTGATCGTCTTTAAGAGGGTCTTACTAAACGGCAGCGTATGTTGGGATCTCCTCCACCAAAAGCTTTTGAAGGAAAGAGGTGGTGCCTGTGGGCAGCAAGGGCAGCTCCAAATCCTGTCAGAGACAGCTCTACACTGCATGGTGCCACCGTGCACGTGCTTGTCCATGACGCCCAGCTTGTTCCTCCGCAGCAGGGAGCGTTTTGGGGTAATTCCCGAAGTAATTTACCTCACAGAGCTGCCGGCGGGTAGTGAGGTGCTGCCGGGCCCGGCGATAGCCACCAGGCGCCCGGATTCAAGCAAGGTGCAAGCAGCAGGCCTGGCGCTTCAGCAAGGCAGAAGCGGTGTCCGAAACCTTCCTTGGGGTTGGAGCAAAGGCTGGGTAAGGATAAAAGTTAAGAAGCAGGAGCTCGAATGGAGGACGGGGTTGTTGGAGCAGCGGTTGCTATAGGCAGATCAGCGCCACGCGCTGTCAGCGCGCCAGGGGTAGTTCTAGCTGTCAGCTCTGCCAGAGTCTGCCAACCAACTTTAACTTGTTTTCTGACTTTCCCAAGCGTTTCCCAAGTTTGTGCGTGTGGTGCTGATGGTAAATTATCCCTCAGGGTCTGTAATAACCGCATTTGTTTACTCATTTCCTTTTCGTTTCGCTTTCTTTCTGTGGTTTTCCCCTTTTGAGAGGTGTGGCGGGGGGAGCAGGAGGGAAGCACCAGCTTCTCTCCCCGTGGTGCAGCTACCCAGGAATAAAACCCAGCAGCTCTTTGATTTTTTGATCTTTTGATATTTTGATTTGGATTTACTGCAGGCAAAGCCTTCTTCCGGAAGCGAGGTTTCTGAGGAATATTCTCCCGCATTGGTCCACATGATCCGCAGCGCACGCGAGCGGCTTACGTAAGTGAGCACCAGGCCCGCCGCTTTCCTCCCGCTCCCCGGTTCTCCCTCTTCCCCCCCACCAGACCAAGACTGAAAAAAACAATCCGGTAAAATAAATCTCCTGAAATAACATTTACGCCATCTTAAAAAGACAGGAGACTTCAAAGACCCACGAATTATAAAGCTACCATTAAGCACATACAAACTCTGTGCTTGTGTTATGTTACAGTTACTTGATTGCATTACATATATATATATTTTTTTCACATATAAGTTGGGTGGTACATATATACTTTTATTTCTCCTCCTAGTCCTATGTGTGGTCCCAGGCCTTGTTTATAGCCCCCTGTTCAGCTGTTACTTTGAAGAAAGAGTTATTAATTTCCTCTTCATCTCTTTTACAGCAGTTTTTACAGTAACATTTATATATGTGACAAACATGATTTAATTTGCTTTGGTAAGACCACCAGAAGGTGAAGGGAAATGAGGTACAGAGGGAAAAAGGGAAAAGCCTTCAAAACTGCTTATCTCCAAGGTAATTTTATTTACTTATTTGTTATATTATGTTTATATATAATATTTATTTACTAGGAAATATCTTAGTACAACTCTCCTTTGCCTTTAGCCTCTGCTTTTTCAGCGCTTCAATGAATCCAGTCCTACAGTATCCATTTGGGCCTTCTGAAAACGAGGTTTATACGAGGGACCAAGAGATAGGCTCTTCTGTGTTTGCATAGGCAGTTTTTCCTTTCACCTTGCCAGGGTAGCAAGGAGAGAAGCCAGATGCTGACCCAAAGTGGCTTACAAAAGAGCACAGCTGCCATTTATCAAGAACAACCTGACACAGCCTTTGCCAAGGAAGGCAAATGATTTGCTCAGATCATCCTAAGACTGGATTCTGTAGAATGGAGAACTTCAGCCTAAAGTGCTGAAAGTTTGCATGGTTACATGCAACCAGAAGTGGCAGTTTTGAAGCAACCTCCATTAAGGGCTCTCCTATGTCACGCCCTCACTTCGATCATAGACATCTTTTTACACCTGTAGTTCAGGTGAGAGATGAGGCATTTTTCAAAAGGGAGAGATGTTAGGCAATAAAAATGAATTAATTAACATTCCTAATTTTCCATTTCACTTTTATTCCATCTTTAATCACTTTTTAATAATTGCATTTAATTTAATATTAGCAGTTAATTCATTACTAGAAGTTAAAAGGCACTGAAAGCTTTACCCTTGCAATACCTTCCTCTGAATGCCTGCATCATCCTCAGTATAAACATCTCTAGTTCTTTATTTTCTTGCTAAATTGTCAGATCTGTTTTTTTCCAGAGTATAGGGTTTCTCTCAGTTGCTGTTTGTACAGTGAGACACTAGAAACCAGATTTAGAAAAGGCTGCAGAACCCTCCTTAGATTTGGTAACCACTCAGGCATGTCTAGGAAAATGGACCTGAATGAATTTTGAAAATGGCTTAGTATAACTGTAGTCATGTAGGCAACATGTAAACAAAACATTCTGGTATGAATCTGAGCACGATGTTGGTGGACATCAGCTATCCATAGTAGTTACCTGCGTGCATATTGTTACTCCACTGTAAATGAAATATCACCTAGCCCTGTATGAGGTAAACTGCTTAATATTTACCTCTGCAGACCTGCTTTTCTACAGGCAGTAGTTATGGTTCATGTACTGTAAATTCACATTCAAACTTAGGCCACTGTCATTTACATCTAAGCTTTTACAAGGATTAAGTGGCTCAGCTTTGCTTGTGTAGTACTTTGCAGGCAAGGTCATTTTCATTTGGTGTTCATGAAGTGTTTTATGAAGGGTAACAGGTCCACTATAAATTCACATTTCTAGTTAACTCAGATTTCTTTCATAAACATTGCCAAGTAAACAAACACTTTTCCACCCCTTCTAGAGCCATCATCTTCAGAGGAAGTCATCATGTTCTGATCTAGATCTACAAGCTGACCTGTCTTTATGGCAGTGGTAAGTCTAAGACAGAACTATCAGAGTTTTCTCGCTCCAAGTCATATAAAACATAACAGTAAAACGTGCAAGAGGAGGTTGTACATGATATATCACAAAATGTGGTTTGGCAGCAAGCACAGTAACAGTTTAGGGAACAGGCTGTTCTTTAAATAATACGCTTTGTTTTCATGTTTTAATTCTTCATGCTGATGATTTACAGCAAAGGCTTTTTTTCTTCAAAAAAAACACAGACCCACAACTAATCCATCAAAAAGATGCAGTATGTGGTTTCTTTGTCAAGCATTTCAATAAATCATTCGGCTTTTTCTGGAGTATTTGTAGTATTCACATTGGGAGAGTATTGTTTTTTTCCATTTAAACAGCGGGCTGGATTTTAAAATGTTGATGAGTGCACAAATGCACACGTCTGGCTCCGAAAATCTCATCTTAAATGCACAGGAGGTAAGTGAATGAGGTGTGAGATTGAAAGAAAACTACAGTGCTCAACTGAAAAATAGAAAGGGCTGAACCTCAGAGGTTTTGATCACCAAGCTTTAGCAGGAGTCAAGGGGATTACTAGTACTCTACATCTTTTGAATCTAATGTCCTTATGCAGCTGAATACGTACCTCCCAGGCTGTGCTAAAAACACATCATAGATTCAAAGCTGTGTTTAATATTTTTGACTGGTTTTCTGTCTCTCTTGCCTTTCATAATGAAGTTTCTTTTCTGATTGTCTTATTAGGCATTTATGTTACAGTCATTATAATATCCGTCTAACAATGTAGGAATATCTGAAGTAGATCTGTAGTAGGTGGTTGTAATGCAAGTAACAGATTAGTGAGAGCCGTGTGGAGCTCTGCATGATTATATTACCCTTGGTGTATTAATTTGGGAGTGTTGTTGGGTGCCTGTTTGAAGCTACTGCTACAGTGTGTACTTATAGATTTTATAGGCATCCTAGTCCTAGGTTGCAAACATTAGCAGAGTGATCAATGGATTTTTCAGTCCCTTCATGAAGTATAAATCATTTTCCTTTGAGTCAACTCAGAAGTTACCATTGAAATTTAAATGAAGTGTTTTGTTTCTTTTTAGATCATTTAAACTTTCTGAAGTCTTTAATTCTTTCAGAATTTTTTCAAGACTAGGTCAATTTTTAAATGAGAATGCCCTATTCTAAAAAAAAGAGGTTGTCTTAACCGAAAAAGCATCAGCATTACTGAACTCAGATTTTTTTATTTTGAAAGCATCTAGAAAAGTACTTTGCCATTTACAATATTTTCTGCCATTCTTGACCAAATTATACATTGAATCTGTTTTTCTACTTACAGATAATTTTAGTTTATTCAAAGCAATCAAAAATTGTGTTATTATTTTCATCATTATATTATTGATGAACAACTGTTTATTTACAACAACTTTTGATTTAAAAACAGGGAAGTGAAGAAGGAGAAGGAAAAAACAAAATGACTGGTAAAGTAAAAGCAGGGAAGAACTAGGCTGGACTGGTTAGCAAAGCAAAGACTGATCATAGGTGTCTAGAAACAATAGTGATCATAAAAGCTGCTTGGACTTTACTCGATTGGATTTAATCTGACTTGAGGCATCAGCCATCGTATCAGTTCTCTTTCTGAAATCCCCTACATTGATAAGAATTGCTTAGAAAAACTCTTTCATGGTAATGCTGTTGTAAATAATGAGGTCAAAGGTGGCTTTGTTGACATCATTTCTGTTTTTGCCAATAATCTACAATTGGTCAGCATCAGCCCAAATTAGTGCTGTGGACTTGCTGACAAAAGGGCACGAGTCACAGGGAGGCCCCAGTCACTGCTTTCTTCAATCCTCTGCCTTCTGTGCAACAAAGGTCAATAGCAGGGAAGGTCTTGGCTTTAGATCGCTAGGAAGATAAGCATGCCAGGCAGAAACAAGACTCCAGTGAAATCAAGGGACAGCATTATTTGGATATTTGCTCTATGGCCTGTTTGAGAGTTTTTCAAATGTGCTTTATCCATATTCAAATCCAGTATAAACTGAAATGGAAAAATATGATCTCCATGGGAAGACATCAAGGAAACAATATCTGTGCACCTGCCTACAGATCCATACAAGTATTTTCAAGCAGATATTTTGGAAACAGACAGCTACTGCTAGTCTGTTTTTTGTTTCCATGCACACATTAATATATATCCCTGTCTTGCAAAACATATCATATTCTGCTTAGCTTTGAATATAGGCAGGAGAAACACAGCTTGAGCATATGCAAATGAAATTTAAAACTTAAGTGGTTGGGGATCTGGACTTAGTAGGGTCAGTTGTGTTAGAGTTGTCTATAAATTAAGAAAACATTAATTCAGAAGGATGTAACTTCCCAGTATTCTTTGTGAAAATTTTAAGTGTCTCAAACATTTTCTTCATAATTGCGTTTAGAGAAAATATAAGAATGTATTCTGAAAATTAGTCACAAACCCATCCTTAAACCGTCAAATATGCCTATTAATTAAAAAAATGACTTGGATGCCATTTGGTAATGCATGCTATAATACTGTTTGTGTGTGTGCAGATGCATATGCATGTTTTTATGCATAGCTGCCTTCTTTCTTTAATTTTCTTCCTGAGACCGGCACGCTTTGGAATGATATTTTAATTTATTATTATGAAAGGAACGGCAACTGGTTTTTAATGGTTACAGAATGGTGACTCACAACACTGTCCCAGATGCTGTCACCGTCGCTATGAGAGCAGATTTGCAACATCTTGTCATAGGCACACATCAGTGCTCATGCCTGCTGCCTGCCTCCCAGAGGACAGCCTAACACCTGCTGCTGGCAGCGTGCCGGGCCTTCAGGGAACAAATGTTCTATTGCTGCTGGGTGATAGGACAGGACAGACTCGAGATTTCAAGTGAACTGGCTAAAGGCACCCTAGGGCTCAGTGCACCCACCCCTGCACCCAGATGGCTGCCATTTCTGCAGGAATATTAGAGTGTGTGTTTGTGGTATGGCTGTAGCTGCCTCCTGAAAATTCAGGACAAGAAAAAAAAAACTGATGGTATCCATGATAATAAGATTTTAACATTAACTATAGTTCCTTTTGAAAAAGAGAAAACATTTTTTTCCAGTCAACATTATACTGCTGGAATAATATGTTCCTGCTCTGTGTTTATGACATTATGAACTTTGAAGAGTGTGTTAAAGATTTTTTTACAACAGAATATAAGTACAAATCCACTTCTTGAGGGGTAATGTATTTATGAAAAGTGCAGCAGCTCCCTTGCAGAATGTCCTTAACTTCATACAATTTAAAAATCCTAGAAAAAATAGAGAGCATTTTTGTTGACTACAAAACACACAGTCACCTATATTTAAATTGCCAGTTGTACCATGCTAAAGTGAAAGAAAAAGACCAAAACAAGCTGCTTAAATGTATTTTGCAAGTGTTTCTTTAAAAATATTTTTAATATGCCTATCCCAGAATTTTAGAATAAAGATAACATTGTTCAGATCAAAATACTTTTATAGTCCTACTTACCTCACTCAGCAGCCCAAGTTGGTGTGACACTGAGTATTATGTGCTCACTCTGGAGAACCCAAATTTCTCACTGAAGTCAATGGTAGCTATAGGACCTTATGGCTTGGAGTAAGCAGCTCAGTGCATTTCAGGATCAGATCCCTTTGATAGTATGTAATGTGTGGGTTTTTTTTTTCCATTAATTACAACTCCATGACTAGTGGGGTGGTAATAGCAGTGTTATGATGTCCTCACTTTGTGTGGATTGAATAGCAGGCTAATAAAGATGAGGGTGGTGCTTTTTTTAGCTGTTATACTCAAATTTCAAATAAGACCATTTTTATTCTCAGCTTTTGAAAAGGCTTTTTGTCCACATTATTCCCCAAAGCTCAGATCAAATACATGGCATGTTTCTCAGAGAGGTACCATGAGGAATGCAGTGTATTAGGATTTCAGTTACTGTAATATAGTTTTGATACTCTTTTGCATTTCAGACCTTGCACAGAAATTTGTTTGAATTAAAATAGTTTCCCTTAAAAATGCAAATATTGATCATATGTTTATAGGAGGGTGGCTTGTTCTAAAGTCTCTAGATGGTTGCAGTTCAATTCAGTATGGTCTAAATCAATGTACATTAAAGCAAAACCCAAGTGATATTTCACGTTCACTGCAGTATGTTGCACTTTTCTGCGACAAATCGATCTAATCTGCATCACAATACACTGATTGATATCCTGAACTAGCAACAAGAAAATTCCTGATGGCTTTCAGCACTGAAAAAAATTCCTCTTTTACTCTTTTTAGAACTGTTAATGTTTGGAATATATATGCATAAAATCTTACAGAAGATCAGCATCACACAGACTGTATCAGCTCTTTGGGGTTCTTTGAACACATGTTCTTATGTCTGTCTTTCTGATGGTCCCTAAATGAAGAGTCCAGGTAATGCCAATTCATCATCCTGTCTCTATCAGTGATTCCCCAGTTGGCCCTGAGAAAATTGCATTGTTTTTCTTTGTTTCCTAATTTTTTCTGTAAAATGATGTTGATAATATTCACAACGGAGAGATGTTGGGTGAATCTGTTTGCCTGCAGAGGACTTAGAAGATGAAAAAGCTTATTTAAGTGTTAAGTATTGCCACTATTATTATGAAAGATTATGGGTGCGTTGTGCCCTCAGATGGACACATGCAGCTGCTGCCATTCTTATTGTCCATGTTTACATGGATGATCATGCAGTGGTGCAGGGCTGTACAAATCCGGAGACTGTGAGTTCAGCGAGCCAGCTTCATTGGAGCAAAGACAAGGTTTTTCTGTGCAGATGGCAGACATGCAAATTCGATATGATCACAATTTAGAGGTGCTTTTAAGGCATTTGCATCAAAGCATCTCTTTTCAGCTTCCATTTCTACGATGATATTAACTACAATGAGAGCAAATAAAACCAAAGAGCAAGAAAAAAATATTTATCATAACCTTCTGGATAAATTTCCTATTCAAAAGTGGCCAGACCCTGGGCATTCCTGGTGAGAGAAACCTGGATATGATTCAGAGGTCAAGCTGAGCTCTCATGTCATATTTGGGTCATGCTACATGAATCATTTCTTTTGCAAGGCTTCCTTGTAAATTGTGGAGCAGCCTGGGTTATGATTTAAGAAACAAACCACAAGCCTCGATTATTCTTAAAGGACATTTTTAATCTGGAATTGCTATTCAAGCTAAAAAATTATGCTGTTGAGATTGTGCTGTTTTGCTAATGTTAAAAGTTCTGTTTTTTAATTTCACTGTTCTGTGTGTAATCTTTACAGAGGTTTTGCGAGTTAAATTTTCTGACTGTGCCATACCCCTCTCGTTAAATTTAATTACAGTTATGTAGTCACACTGTCTTTGATTAGGTTGCCAGGTGTAAAAACAGCAAAATTTGGTCTAATGAGTAGAAACTTGGACCTGCAGTCTTGATACAAATAAAAATCTGAAGGAGAGTCTCTCTGAATAGACTGTTGCCTTTTACTTTTCAATATAGACTGCATTTTTAATTCCTTGTTTTTTTGGTTCGCTCAATGCACTTGCAAAATAAGGATCCTCTGAATAGGGAGAGAGAATAAAGAACTGCCACTTGGTTGTTGTTTAAAAGGCAGTGTTGGCAAATAATGCAGCCCACTTCTTTTATCAAAGAAAGTGGCATTTATTGCTTCATGATCAGAATATGGGAGGTGAGCAGAAATGAGGCTGCTTCATGTGCAGTCTGAGCCTCAGAAGTCATAGAAATAAATGAGTTCCTGCAGTTAATGGTGTCTTTCAGTGCAATTTTGAAGGCCAGGAATAAAAAAATCAATAACCAGAGATATCTGCATCTAAAAAATCCAAGCACCCAGACATACTGTTTTTTAAAGAAAGATCAGAAGTGGTGCAGGGTTGGAGAAGGCAGCATTGTTAGCGGAGAGCTCAGCACTGAGATAAGGGAAGCCAGAGAGGCTGGGCCAAGCCGGCTGGCAGAGGAAGCCAGGGCCTGAGCAGCTGCACGGGGGCTTAAAGGGCTCTCTGCCTTATGAAATTTAAAAGCAAAACAAGGGAAAAAAGAAAATCTTTCACTAGGGCTCTGTTACCTTGCATCATCAAGGACAGATTCTGGGTGGTCCCCATATAATTTCCTTTTAATTTGCTAGCCAGACTTATGGATATTTTTCCAACCGTACTATGAGATGAAATGGCACTGGATTAATATACTTTTTTTTTTTTAATAAGAACTAAAAGAGCAGTTACATCTTTGTATGACCACCATTGAAATCATCACTGTAGGACTCAATACATTATCATGTATTTGCATAGTCTGGCCCTCCTTACTGTAAAACAGCTGAGCAAAGTAATGTGGGATTGCCAGCTTGAGCACAGCAGAGCCCTGTAGCTGGCCAGTGTTACGTTGTTGCTAACTATGAAGGCCTTTAATGGTGGTAAAATATGTGAACTGCTCACCTGACTTCTTAGAAAAGACGTCTGCTATCCTGAAGCCCTGTTTTTCTATATGGGCCATCTGTATGTTGCATAAAACTATATCCATAAAGCTGAGTATTTGACAAAGCAGAAACCAAGAAACTTTCTGAATAGAAAAGTTTTCTTTCCTGCTTTGTTTCTTGAAAATATTGGTGATGTATTTTACTTGCAGAAGGAGCTATTCCAAAAGTAGGAAATCTTTGGCCAGTAGGAAATCCCAGGAGCAGGAATAACAAGACAGCAGGGATGATCTGCCCGAGCTGGGCTACAGCTAGAAGAGATTGTGTGAAGAAAGCCCATTTTGGCAATGTATTTGTACCCACAGCCAGTAACACCCAATCAGGAGATACTAACAGGAGAGAAAATGAGCATCCTGCTGCAGAGGTCATATAAAAATAAATAAACAACAAATACAGTTATTAGCTCCTTCTTTTTTCAGTGGTGAACAGCTAAACATTAGAAATTTCAATTTCACAACCCGGGGTTACTTCAATGCCTTTCATTCATGTGTCAGGATGATTAGATCTAGACAAACAAACTGTCCTCTAGCATTTCTGGACGTGTCTGCATTCTACACCATCTGCACGGTATATGTTCCTTAACTGCCAGAAAAATCATAAAGTGGTTTTGCGTCTCTCTGTCAGTATTGAATGAGAACAGGTGTAATAACACTTAGCACTGATAAAATCCCTTGCCTCTTGAAAACATCCTATAACAAAACTACCTTGATACTCTACTACTCTGCAGCATTCTTTCCATTTTGCAAAGCAAAGTAAAAACCCTCCCTGAGGGTCTGTATCAAATACCTACTAAGAAAACAGTGAGTGCTGATCTGCTAAAGACAACAGGGAATATGTTCCCATGACTTTCAGATAATCAGGGGGTCTGCATGTTTGTAACCAGGCAGAGCCAAATTCTGGCATGAACATCTTGATTTTACCAATATAAAAATACATGAACGTGGTCCAGTGTGGAATCTCATGCATTGATGAGTGGAAGGAGAAACAAACAAAAACATTTGACATTGATAGGGCAAAGTGTAAAAGTAGTACTTGTAGTTTGTTCATCTGAAAATTGTTCGGGTTAAGAAATATTGGGTTAGAAAATACCATTGATAAGAGCTCTTATAATAAAATAGCCTTAATTTCAAAACATATTTAAAGAAATGATTTATATTCTCTTCCAGAAATAATCAAATTCCCAGCTGCCAGATTCTGGTTTGACTTTACCAGATGTTCCAACTTTAATCTGAAGTAGATTATGCAGGTATTTATTTTGAAATAAGATAGGTTGGGGTAATGAACTCTCATTTTTAGAAAGGAAAATTCAATTAGCAAGAGTGAGAGTCTTGCAAGCTACATGTAGTTTTAAGTTTGGCTTTTTTTGTTTGTAGCACCACTTTATTCCTTATACTAACAATATTAATAAACAAGCTCTGAGATGAAGAGACTTTCAATTCCCGGTCTTTGAATGAAATTTTGAAAGCTGTAACAATCTCGTAGCTCTCAAGTGATCTCTGTGGTATATGCAAATAGTCTTAACGGGTTCCTTGGGGACAGGCGTTTCACAGCTGCTATCCCTTGCCGGAAGGGTATCCCATCTGAAGAGAGATGTGAAGATTTCACAGATTTCTTTGACTATTCAACTAGTTAACCGATTTAATATTTCTTTGAGTTGTGCCTTTTCCTTTGTCTACAGCAACCTAGCAGATAGTGGTTTCCCATAATAGATTTGTTAACACAAGTTGTGGATGCATTTAGGAAAGAAAATGTTACTTGCACAGGAATTTGATTCTGCATTCACTTGCACAGAAAATAACAACTTTGGTGTGGTTGATCTCAGCACTTTCATAAATTACCAGTTCAAGAATAGTTTCTAGTCCAGGGATGATTTGGACATGCGACAAAGTCTGAATGAAATCATGATTTCACCATGGAAAAGCTATGATCAGTAAAATGAATTTGAAACAAGAAAGTTATCATTAGGTATTTGCTTAGTTCTAGGTGACAGTCATAGTAAGAAAAGGCAAGGATTTGAATAGGCACAAAGTCAGTGCATCTTCATTTGCCCAGCAAGACACACTGGAGGCACTTAATGGCCAACCAGCTTTCCTGCTGAGCCCTTTGTTGCAGGAGAAGCTAGAGGACTTCAGCACCTGATGAGGGCAGCTTCACTCACTAAGAGTCTTTTTTTTTTAATTTGCAAGAGCAATGGTTTCATAAAAAACATTTAGAGCAAGGAGAATTTAGGATTAAGAGTATTGCAGAAGGGTTTTTCCTTAGGAGAGTGTTGCTTACTCACAGAGATAATTCAGATTTATAATTATTCCCTTGCTTTGCTTCTCACATCTGTTTACTGCTCCTACAGTGTTTACTGCTCCTACAGTGTTGTACCATGTCCATTGTTCTAGACTCTGAGCGACTCCCAGCAATGACAGTTCTGGTGCAAGGATCCACCACATACCTTTTGTGCCCTCATTTTCAGGAAAAGGAACATGTGTAATGAGCATATTAATATAGTAGAGGAAGCAATTTGTGGTGTTGGAAAGGACCTGTGAGTGCTGAGTAAGCACTTTTGCTCTGTCTTTGCTACCAGAAATTTTAGCTTATTGATGTTCTAACAAGATTCAAATGCCTTTCTGCATATTTGAGCCATATAAGCTGGTACCCTCACTGCAAAATCAAACAGGAGAAAGTTTAACAGATAAAATATAAAAGCAGCATTACAGTGACATGGTACAGTAATTACAATTTTTGTCAACCAGTAGCTCAAGTAACAAAGGCTGCAGGTGGATCATCATGTCTAATGGCCACGAGTAGATAATATTCTCCATGAACATGTTTAACTTCTTTTTTATATTATTAGATCTGTTTCTTCCAGGAAACTTATGAGATTTAGGGTTACATTATTTCACTGTATATTGTTTATTTTCAAAATATTTGATGTCTAGCAGATTGGTATAACTGTATTTGTCCTGTACCGTTATGCATGACGGTATTCCTGGTTAAGTAAACAGAGAGTTACTAGTTAATAAAAATAATATCTGAAAATTTTGAGTATATCTTCTGAAGATTTTCTAAACACTGTTAAAACACAAAAGGCTGAAATTAGGACTGAGAATGACAGAAAGGGGCAGGTGCTGAACCCAGTACTAAGAGATGCTTGTGACAAAGACATTTGCTTTAAGTTCTTACAGAAAGCCTTTTAGACAAATTAATTAAGCAATAAGACATGACAGGGTGTGAATCACTTGGTAATGATTTACGCCTATTGTGTTGTTAGGCAGGAGGCCAAAGGCCGAGTGCTGTCAAATCACCTAGGTGTAAATTATCGTTTGATAATTTAAGCCCTGGAGTGCGTTATTGTAATTAGAACGTGTCCTGTCATAAAACTTTGGTACTTCTTTCCATTTCTATTCTACTTCTAGCTACATTTTGATATCCCGAATTCTATCATTAAAAATGGAACTTTATGGGAAAGATATTTCATACAACTAGTTTCCTGGGAAGATTAGGTGGCAAACCCCGTCTTACACCTCATAGCAGGGAAATCAGTATCAGCTAGGATATCATCACTGTAATTTAATCATTGCCCCTTCATTCATAAGGCCAATTACACACAAAGGGAGGTATTAGAGCTATAGGGGAATGTGCAGTTCAAAATGAGTTGGAAGTTAAATGGAGAGTCAATGAAAAGGGATGAGGCAGCTGCAATGACTTCCACTTTCCATATTAAATACTGCAGAAATACAAGGAGGTGATACCGGGAATTCTTCCAAGTTGCAGTTTCTGGACAGATGTGAGAACCACAAGAACGAGACAGCTCAAAAGCTGATTATTCAAATTGATAGGAGTGAAGTCCAGCAAGGGCTATTAAAGATGTAATCACAATCTCCAGTTTAGGAAATTCATAAAATACTGATAGTCCTTATCTGAGAGAGGCTATCCCTGTCTGTCTGTTCTGTTCCTACACACTTTCTTGCAGATGCTCACTATTAGGATGATTCAGTTTGCTGCCTTTAGGTCCTTACAGTTATTAGTCACATTATTTGCATCAAGGTGGAGCAGTATCTTCTAGTCTGACACAGAAATGGGTGTCATGGCAGCCATCAGGGGAAAACAGTTATTTCCTGAACAGTAACCAAGGTTGTATCATAGTCACTGGAACATGCCCAGTGTTCTTGCATGGCTAGATGGCAACAGCCTTCAGCTCAAGCTGATAAATAGCCATCCCAGGATGCAGGTACCTCTGGTGAAATGTCAAGGTCAATCACATGAACATCTATCCAGCATTAGATACATTGAGAGAAAGAGAATGGTACCAAGCTCACATCGTATGGATAAGCCATGATTTCAAAACCAGCAAGCAAACATCCTGTAAATGATGTAACTCCAAAAACATAACATCTCAAGTCTGTTCTGATAAATTACCAGTCTTAGAATTATTCTGGAATTTACTATTAATGTTTGGTTACTGAAGGCGTATGTTCCCTTCTTTCTGTGTGTGTGTGTGTGTGTGTGATTCTTTTTGCATCTATTTTTTCCCTCATTTTTTTCTTGTTGTCACAAAAGCTACCACACATACTATGGTGCATTTATTTAGTCAGAAGGATCCAGATAGCAAAATAGCTGATTTTACCGTCCGCCTAGCATATTATTAGTAGGTTAGTGTTTGGAAAATTGACAGAGAAACAGATGTTGGGATTTTTTAGTGTAGTTTACATACCAAAATGATGTACAGTTGTCAGAAGTTTCTATTTTCTCAGTTTAAGAAGATGATTATTTTATGGAGGAAATGGCTCACATTTTTACAAGCCGGAGGGGAGAGTAAAGTAAAATGAAAGACCAGAGAAAAAAATCGAAGGAAGGGGTGGTGAATGTTTAGTCTGTGCCTAAAAGTCTGTAATGAACATGTGCAATTTATGAAATTGTTCTATGGGAATAATCCTAGCTGTGCCTGTTTCCCTCACAGATGCGTACTTGATGAAATTAAGGAATCTGTAGTCTCAGGATTTGCACATCCTCAGTCTGCCACAAAATGTGACAGGAAGGAGACACTGATTTTTGTTCTGTGGTGGCATCCTTAATAATATAGTATAAACAGGTTCCTTACTTTCTAGGAAGGCAGGAGGAAGCTCACAGGAAAAGGAATGAGGGATTCCTGGAGTGTCTTCATTGCTACTTAGCTTTGCTGCTCACTCAATGGGGAAAAGGACCTATGTGATGTGCAAAGGACGAAGGTCCTTTTTTTTTTTCATACTGAATGTCTTAGTCCTGGAGCTTCACATTTCAAATAACAGGATCAGAGGTTTTTTAATGGCTTACAAGTGTGGATGGCTTGTTTTCTGGCCACCTGCTCACTGTACGTCTTAGTAAAAGACTAAAGTGACAGTGGAAAAACTGAGTGACTGTGAAAAGGACTCAGTGCTTTGATGTGTATGTTTAAAATTGAATTTCCTTCCATACCTCCCTTTAGTTCTATTTTCTCCTGCTTATTCCATCACTGAACTTTAATGAGAATTCAGTACCTGGTACAACAATTATATTTGGTCCCCATTGCTGTAATTTAAGTCTAAATAGTTGAAATTCTTGGCTCTTTTGACGGTGAAATAATTCTCAAAAACAAGTTGCTTTAGCAGCGGAGAAGTCAATATCCCTAGTTCTTTCCATCCAGCATATATATCTGTGAGCAGGGCTTTACTTTTACCAGTGACATCCATGGGAACACTCTAACTGCAAAAGAAAAAAAGAGGTAACTAATTTCTAAGTGGATTTGTATGTCACTTTACAGAGGAAGAGGGAGGCAGAAACTTTCCCAAACATACATGCGTATTTACACACAAGTACATGTATATACAGAGATACATATTTTTAGGAAATACTCTAACTTAACGCAAGAGAAAAGATGGATGTTCATTCTTTGAAAAGTACATGAAACTGGTTAAGAATGGAATAACCTGCACAAGATGTTATAGGCCTGTAACCCCCTAGGAAATTTGCAAAGATCTTTATTATTAATGTCAAATAGTCTCTCTTTTTTTTTTTTCCTTGGGTTGAAGGCATAAATCTCAGTAATGAAATAGAGTACATTGCCTCCAGATTTAAACCCTTAGCAGAGGTTCAGAACTTTATGGATGCCTCCAGAAAATCTAATAGGTAATAAAAAAGTACTGATCTAATAAAGCCAACAAGTAGTTGATACAATACTTGAATTTAGACTACACTTTTTAATTATAGGGCTACAGCTTGGAATGTATAGAACTGCCTCTGGACATTTATCAGAAATATCTCCCTTTGATTTACTTACCCCGCCAAAGGTTTTTAGATAGTATAACTTAATTCAAAGGCAACTGGAAAAGGATGTGTCTGATAGTAAAGCTATTTTCGTTAGCTGCTTAAGAACCAGAGCGTGCATTTTTTTCCATGCAGCTTTAATCAAAACAGCTCTGTTCATCATTTTAAAACAACAATGGTTATTGCCAGTATTACCATAAGATTATTAGATTAATCTGCTGATTAAATTATTTATTCTTTCTTCTTTGTCCTTCTATTTATTTTGAAATATGAATTCCATGGATCATTATTGACAGGGAAGAATAAAGAAAAGATGGTCAGCTGACTGTCAACTGCTCCATGTGCTCCAATTCTACTCTCATAGGAGAGCACTGTTATGGTTCAACTATGGTCAATCATTCTTCAAAGTAAAGAAATTTAGGTATTAGCAAAAAGTTCAATTGAAAAGTCCTGATCTAGGCATCCTTTAGCCTTGGGGAAGATTGCAGACCTCTCTGTCTTGCCCTTTTTTTGGTCATAGTCTAGGCCCAAATGAGTTTAGATTAATCCAGGATATTGAAGCAACTGTGATCTGAGCCTTAACTTCATAATTATGATCCATCTGTGTAACATCCAGTGACTGCATAACATCCAACTGTTATTAAAAATGACAATGATGGAAATGTTGGTAAAGCTTTTCAAGGTTTTTCATGAAATATTTGGGAAGTGTTTGCTTATTTTTATGTGATTAAATTACACTCCAAAGGAATGGAAAAGAATTTGCCATTAAAGATACCAGACAGAAACTAAGGCTAAAGAGAAATAAATTTGGATCACTTCAAGCAGATGATTTTATCCTTGGGGTAAGATGTGTAGGAGAATTGCATTCTGAAATTATTCTTTTCCTTGGAGAACTAACCAGAATAATGTGATAGCCTTTATAGTTCCAGTTCAACATAATAAGGTATGGTATTTTATTGTTCTTCTACATAACAGATCTGCCCTGGGAAGCACTGAAGATAGCAATCAATATGATACAGATTCTATGGCATTTTTGACCTGTGAATATATTTTGTGGCTAAATAGTGTTGTCTTGTTGCCACAGAGGCCTCAAAATACAGCCCGCATCCCTGGTACTATTTGCAAGCAATTCAGAAAGGGAGTAGTTGGGGGATAGTGAATGAACAGCATTTATTCCCCGGGTAAGGCGAATCTGTTTCGCAAGTTACTTTATGGCCCATATGGTTATACTTGGTTACATTCAGTCACATAGCAGCACATAGAGCAACTTAACCCAGTGCATCCAGATACCATGCGGTGCAAGTGGAGCATCATGTTAAAGCTTTAAAAGAGCCTTGTTTTTTTGTCTAGGGTGGCTGGTGCTGACTGTAGCTTTAAACCAAACTTCCCATAAACTTTAACACTCCACTCTCACAGAAAGGCATGCAGCCTTCCAGGTTACCTTTAATTATGCATACCTTTATTATGCATAACTTTTACTATGAAAAAGGACACTGTAATATTCTTCTAAATGAATGTTGAAAATAGAAAATGAAATCACAACCAGTAAAGAGGAAAAGTCAGAACTGATTTAGGTTTTTAGTACAGCCCTTGCCAAAAATAGCAAAACATCCCCAAGGCCCCCATAGCCAGCGTGCGGAGCCTAAGCCTGCTGGAAACAGCAGACTCAGAGGTTGCTAAGCCAGACTCCCTCTTAGATAATTTTAAGGCTAATAACCAGCGCATTTTAGTGCTGCACAGGGAAATAGCTCCTGTCTCAGAAATGGCAGATACTGGATGTAATTAGGGAGTGAGCAAGACAGAAAACATTGCCTGAGAAGCAAGGAAAGAGTTAAGTGCTATGGACTCAAAGGTAGGTCGTTAGTCCCAGGGTAACAGCTCCGGCACAACTGCCTGGTGTTCACGGGTCTGGTGAGCCTCTGCAGGAAAGTACTTTTTGGCTGTTAATGTCAGGAATACTGTGTCGCTGGTGGTACAATTTGGTTGTCTGTGTAATTACACCGTGGCAAAAATATATTTCTAATAGCACAGCTAGAATTTTCTATTTAAAACGCATTGTTAACTTTATACCAGACCGCTGTATTTGGTTACATTCCTCCCTCATTTATAAAACTCTCGGAGCGTCCTGGAGCACAATAGCATCATTATGCACTACCTTGGCCTCCAGGTCATGAACTACAATTATCTCTTTTCATAGCAACAATCTTTATAACCTAGAAACTGCTCCCAGGGACAATGTTATAAAGAAGGAGAGGCATATGCGTAAATAAAGATGAATAGATATTGGCACTCTGCAGAGTTTTTGCCATTGATTATGGAATGTTGATTAATGCCATAATCGCTACCTCCTCTCATAAGCAATAGCGGCATTTTGTGCTGGCTTCGTTTTTCTGTGTTCACATCTGCTGCTTTCTCTCCAGTCCCTGGCTCTTGTCACCCATCTGATTCATCCTCATAGCACGATGACAAAAGTCACAATGTTTGGTTGCCAGCGAGAAAATTTCAGAGGAACAATTTTGAATCTGATTGTTCTCGACTAACATGCTGCTCCAACGGATTATAGCACTTTTGTATGCGGTTGCTTTTTGCTAGGTCCATCTGTCTGCTCTCCAAGCTGTGCTCCTAAGATTTGACATTTCAGGCAGTTCTGATTTTGTTTTCTTTCATTCAGTTTCATTTTTTTAAGAGCAAAAACTGAGTAGGGAAGGTAATTGGGGATCAGTAAGCATAAAGCATGTTTATTCTTAGCGCTCTTTCAAACATTAAGCACAAAGACTAGTATTTTCTTGCTGTTGCTTAAAAAAAGAATCTCTACACAATGCATCTGTAAGGCAAAAGAGTTAAGTAGCACCTGTTTTGCATGTGGGTAACCTCAGTCCAGGAAACATACTCAGTAAACAACTTTCATCCGCAGGAAGGGCTTACGAACCCTAACTGCTGCTCCTGGAGCCCTCATTATGATAATACTCACCCTTATCATCGAGTTGATTATATGAACATGTGTCTGTCTTTGCTTCATATAGCTTGCGTTTACGTACTGCTTACCTGCATTTGTGGGTAATGAACGACTTTTGAAAAGCAACAGTATTTTAGTAGACATGGCCAGAGTTCACAGAACACGATCAGATTTGTTAGCAAGGGAGATTGTTCTGCAGAAAGAGGCTTCTGCTACAAATGTATGTCAGAATAAAATAACTAATTTACATGCATTGTCATTTTATGCAACATATGTTCATTTTTTAAATACTTGCCTTGCCAGAAGCTAAGGAACCCACCATAAAGATAAACTAAACCAGACAATGTCTGGTAAAGTTTAGAGTAAAAATTGCTCCAAGTCGTACTGTACTGTTCTAGTTGTTCTGCTATTCTGTTTAAAACATATAGTTATATCAAGTTGATTAGGTTAGTCCAAACATGCTGGATGAAAATTACTATTGATATGGGGAAAGATTTCTGACTGAATGAGAAGAAAATGCTTGAGGGGAATTTGTAAACCAAACCCCATTGTAGCTATGTCTGTTTGCATGTCCAGTGAGGCTATGTATGTCCATATATTTTGTGTATCTGGTTTATGTGGGACAAGCAGAACAAATGTATTTTTTCCCTTGCAGTGAAAAATATTTTTGAAAGATCTAAATACTGCCGGTTCCCCCTGGCAATAGAGTAGCTCAGAGCAGAAGAGGAAAAAATCTTAACACTTTGTCAATTGCAGAGAAAGGCAGAAGATAGATACAAAGTTGGAGCCTGAAACAAAAATATCTGAAACAGTAGGAACATTTAAATATATTATTTCATTTTGTATTTCAAGGACTGAATGTATTTTTGGTAGATAAAATTGTGTTATCAAATGCGTAGTATCAGGTTGAAGATAGAATCTGAGACGAGGGATTTCCTAGCAGAAGTAAAGGTTGAACAGATATTGCTGCCCAAGAGTCAGCAGAAGGAGGAAAGAAGCTCCTGACGTAGCAGTTCTGCTTCTCTGAAGATACCTCTGGGCAGGAGTGTCATTCATGTAAATAATGATCCCAACTTCTACATTCTGTCGTTCTGAAATGCTTGTAGACCAGCATGTTTCTTTCTAATGCAAAAGCTCGTAGTCCTTGAGACCTATGCAAAGTTTTCAGTGTACACAGATAATTTTTTTTAAAGACAAAAAAGCCTCAAGGTCTGCTATTATATATATTAACACAAGGAATTAGTTACATTGAGAGGTGGATGTAGAACAAATCCCCATCTACATTTGCTGCCTGCAATCCTGTGAGGTCAACTGACAGCAAGTGTGTCTTCCGAATGGAAAATGAGAGAAGCAGAATGAAATGATATTAAAATCCTGCTTTCTTCACAGAATTTGCATTAAAACAGAGTAAATGTCTTGCAGAATTCTTCAAAATTCATAAAATAATCAGCATTTGAATGGAATGCATGAAAAGGGTGAAATGAAGAAAATGACTAGCACAGTAGGAAAATGTCTGATACAATAGGAAGAACTGTATGATACTATACCAAAATTCGGCAAACACACATGGAGTTGGGAGCTGCTGTATACTCATCCCATAAGCACTTACCACAGTGAATACAGTTACTGTAGTGTGACAGATACATAGTCATCTTCATATTTTATTGGAGCTTCCATACTGATTTGAAAGCAAGAGAAACTACTGTTCTAAGTAAGATGTACAACGCCTTTAAAGAATTTGTTTAATGTCTGAAATTCATTGAGAAAATACCATCTGAACTGAACTGACCTGAGCACAGTTGTGTCCAAAGACAGTCAGGAATACTTCTTCTGTTGCTGGATAAAAGCACAAAATAATCATATCCCTCTTTTTACAGGGTGCCTTTTATAAACAAATACCATCTGAAAGAGAATACAGAATAATGCCATTTCTGATTATATATGTCTGGTTACATATGTGTGCTAGAAGTGAATTTAGCCTTATGTGTTTGTGCGGCAGCAGAGGTCACATCAAGGGAACACCATGTGCAGGAAGGCAGCCAAAGAGCAGCAACAGCAGGGGTGATGGTAGCTGCAAAGTGCCAGCAGACTCAGCTTTGGAGCAGATCTGCCAAGGCTGCCTCACCAGGTGATGACACAGATTCCATGCAGAATGCACAGTGACATGGAAAATATCTCCTAGTGGTGTCCAGGCCTCACCAGTTAACTTCTCTAATAGCCACTCTGTCCTGACTTTGTGTTGTTTCACCAGCTGTTGTTCAGAGAGAGACACGGTCCAAGTGGAGGCATCATTAGAGAAAAGCAACAACATATGGATGGGAGGAGGGGGGTGTTTTAAATAATGAGCATGCATGTGCCTGTCCTTAGTACATGCGCAGGGAATACCGTCTTACTTAGTTGCTTGTTCTTGATTGTCTCATGTATCTTTCTGCACCAAGATGCTCTTGGAAGTTTAGAGCATTCTGGAAAATACAAGATCAAATCCAACAAGGACAAATTCAGTTCCACTTAGTAGTGTAAGCAAGCTGGAAAACCAGTGGCTCTAGAATGGAGAAAATTTGTTTGGTGAAGAGCCAGTTCCGCAGTCCAGCCTTACAGTGCACTTCTGGTTTTCTTCCAGAGTTGAAGACATTCACCTGGTGCCATGGTGATCCATGAGTGCTGAACAGCTCCTAGGAGTTTATGACGTCCAGCTAAAACTTTTGGACAGTCTCAAGGCCAGGGAGAGTCAATGAAGAGTAGGCTTTTTCCGTGAGCTTATGTCTGGTGATAACTGTCCTTTATGGTGCGAGGTCGAATTGAAGCTTGTGGAGCTCTCCCCTGAGAATAGTTGATCTCCAGCACTGTCTGGGCTCAAGCTGTAGGTGCTTTCTTAGCATATAGACAGGCTTCCCACAGTGGGTCTTTCTGTTCTAACCAAATACTGATCTCAGCTAATCTGGAGAAGCTTAGGCATCTTTGAGACATAGGCATATTCTAAATCCACCAGTGATTTCAAGAAGTGTTACAGGACATGGTGCAGGCAAACAGCACCTGCTCTGCGCCCCTCTGCTCCTGTCCCTTCAGGAGCCTGGTTCTATGAACCCTGCTACAGTAAGAAGGGTATTTAAAAATAAGAAAGTGGATCTTGGATTCCTTTGTTCTGTTATTCAGGAAACCGTTAGGAAGATACAGCATAATGAAAACTGCCATAAAAAATTGGATTGTCTTTTACTTTACCTGAGACCTGTAACATGTCTTCAGTACCTCAAGGCTGTTAGATACGGGCCAGAATTCATAAGAACTGTTTAGGTTTTACAATCCCAGAGCCCCATCCAAACTAAGTCCACAGCAGAATACAGCTTGTTTGGGCCACATTAAATTAAAGGCTTTTAACAGTTTATTAGCATTTCTCCCAAGCTCTAAGTCTACAATTGAGATAAGGGTGTATTCATACATTCTGCCTCACACCTGCCTGTTACGTGTTTCATTAGTAAAAGCTTTCATTCGTAAAATCTCCCATGAGATGCATACCTTGGAGAATAACTGAAATCACTCATAACCCATCCAATTTGATGTTTCATAAGAAAGAAGCTTTAGGATTCCAGCTGGTATAGTAAAAAATCACCAGATATGCCACTGTTGTAATGTATTGAAAAAAAATCATTAAAACAACATTAAGGATGCTGGTATCTTTCACTAGTTTTCTCAAGGGCTTCTATTACTATCCGTGGCAATGTGACAGAAGCAGGGAATGTTTCCTGTAATTTCTTAAAACAGTGCATTTTCTCCTCTTATACTGAGGATTTTCATCTAACATTCTCATCTAGTTTAAAAGCACCCCACAAGCGTGCTCATTCTTAGCATGTCCATAGGGCTGTATCGGCCTCAGGACATGTCATTTCTGTGCAGTGGGTGCCACACGCCAGGGGTGCCAACACTGAGGCACAATGTTGCTCGGAGCCCAAACTAGCATCGTTCTGCGCTGACATGACCAGAAATGGTGGCAGGGGGACCATGAAGAGAGGAAAGAGAGCTTGATCCTAACTGGGGTTTGCAGAGAAAGGAGATTATGATGTGGGGATTGTCATATCCTGTACATTTGTCGTAAATTTTATTTGTTTTAGGCTCAGATGGCTTCAGATCGCAAACTCCAAGGAATATGGACTTTGTTTCTTGTTGCTTGATGCTGCATTTAACATTTGCCTCTTCTGCAAAGGAAAGGAAAAAATACAAAATACTGCTCAGAATCTGGGCTTTTTTCAGTACAGAAATGTCTCTGTACTGCCATTATCCCTAAATTAGCCTTGCATGACAGTGGAGGAACAATATGTCTCTCTTTTGTCCTTGCTCTACTTAAATGTATCCCTGCCTGTTCCAATCAAATGGATCCAGAGCCTCTTCTCTGCCTATAACTGCGGGTCAAAACATCATTTCTGGCAGTTCAGCTGCCCGCTCTGCCATTTGGAAGGAGCAAGGTGGAGACAGCTGGCAGTTAGGGGAGCACTAGGAAGCATATGGTGGCTCTGCACAGGGTTGTCCAAGAGCTCACAGGACAATCATTCATTGCTCCAGTGATTTCTAAAATGCACGTCTCTTTTTTTCTGGCTTTTATGGTGAGCCCCCAGGATGGGCATTGCCTCACCATGGGTGATTTTAAAAGAAACTCCATGTTTTGAAATGGTGCTGTTCTCCTCATGAAAATAAATCTACTTCGACATTATTCTGCTCCCATAAAAGACCACAGAGAAAATAGGGCTCCTGCTAAATATAACTGGCCAGAAACAAATTTCCAGAGACTAAAAGAGGAAATGAAATGCCAAAAGAGAGTATCTCAACTTAAAATAAAAAAAAATATGTAGCTGGGCCCATGCAACTTGTCTTTCTAACATGGCAGCTGGTCAGAGGGTTAAGAAAATATGTGGCCATGCAACTTTGGCTGGGATCCTGCCTGATCTTGCGAGTTAAGCGGAGCCAAGCCCTGCCGGAGTTGGATGGGAGGCGGCCAAGGAAAATCCAGTGATTCAGTCAGCGGCATTCCCTCCTCACGACTGCAGCAACCCAAGTGCCAGCACAGGGCTCGGGGTAATGTTGGTGGCAGTGCTGTTTTACTATGAGATACAAACTCGTTCTAAAGATCTAGTGACAATGTACACAAAAGTGAAAAAGATCAGCCCGTTGTTTCACTATTTACAGTCCCCTATTTCCACCCTTCATTTTCCATTGCACAGGCTTTTTTTCCGTGTTTTATTCCATTGGCTGGAATAAAACCAAACTACTGGATTCCACCAAGGAGGTGGCAGCATTTCAGTAATAAAGTCTGTTTATATGTCCTCTTCATAAAACATCTGTAGCATTTGAGGAGATGCAAGATCAGATGTTTGTGACTATATAAGCACTGCTTGAGGTTTCAGATACTCTCTAGCAGAAGATGGTGCTTTGGGAATCTGTTTATACAGTTCTGTGACACAACCTCTCTGCTGAAAACACTGGTTAAACACGTTCTCTCCAGTAATTCATTCCAGTCGCCAAGCCACAATGCGTTACTCTAATATTTGTGCCGATACAACTGTCTGGGCCATTTCTAACCACATCAGCGAGCTGATTGCGTCTAAATAATCCTCCAAAAGAGGATGTATTTTTAACTTACATAATTGGGTTGATGAGGTTTAAAGTGCAGCCCCACAATCAGCCTCATTAGCACAGCCAGACGGGGGGCTGCCATGTGGTGGAGGGAGGAGGCAGGACTTGACACCAGAAGCAGCAGTTTGCACCATGGTCTTATTACTTTAAATTAGAATGTTAAATTCTGAGGGATAACTGATGAACATGAATCTCAGTTCTTTCCATACCTATGTTTTCACTGTATCAGTGGGAGTTTGAAGTTTATAAGGGATAAAGCAAATGCTTTTGGATCCTTAGATTATAATTGTCTTCTTCAATAGCTCTGTGTAGTGCCAAAAAACAAAGGAATGCATAAATGAATATTTTTACGGAGGTCAAATTGTAATTTTTGTTATTTCACTTTACAGTTTTCATTTAAAATAAGATTCCATGACACATCTAAATCACTATACACAGGAGCCTGTTCTAATAGTAGCAGGCTCATAAAAAATAACAATACCAAATGATAACTGTCTCCTGACCCATACACGTATTTACAGTAGAATTTCTTTAATAAAGGTAGCTACATCCTCTAGATCCCCAGACCTTTACTTGAACTCTGCTGCAGCATAATTGACAGACAGAATTGGAGGGTACATTAAGCCCTGGAACTGAACTTTTTCAGCAGGCTCAACCTCACTCACATCACTCATAATATTAGAAAGAATCTGTGACAATCGTATTAAAATGATGCCATCCTGACATAGATTAACAGAGTATGCAATTATATTTAAATGCCGTAATTGGTACTTGCTGTTAAGTGCCTACTGTCACTCCTCAATTCCCCTCAAGGCAAGTAAACCACATCTCCTTTTGCTCTATAAATTTAATACCATATTCTCTGCACAGAAAAAAAGCTGGTTTTTCATCAAGAGTGTTTTGTTTGCCTTAAATGCTGTGAAAACACAGGCCTTGCGAACACCGCAGGATATAAATCCATCCTGGAAAATGACTCTGTTAAAAAAAAAAGGCATTTTGCCTTTTCCTGCTTATTGGGATACACCAAGTCTCTGTATTTTCTTAGTTTCTGAACCTACAAAGCTACCCTGAGCTCGTTCCTTTGCACACAACATTATTAGGAATAAAGATGCCACAGGCAGAGGGTCTCACCCTAACAAGCCCTGTTGCTCCTTTTTAAGGCCCATCAAGAGGCCTGGGGCTTTCTAAGGGCCACTTATATGGCAATGCTCCTCTGCCCATGGTGATATAAGGCAAAGGGAAGGCCAGAAAACTCTTCTGGGCAGAGGGCTGGTAAGTAGCATGGAAATATCACTATTAGGCTTTTAAAGGTGTGTGTGTGTGCGTGCATAGAGACTGGGGGGAAGGTGTTGTGAGGAGATTGCAAAAGATGATGAAGTTTCTTGGGTGCCTCTCTGCAAAGGATCTCCCTCTAAATGTGTCTGTATCTTTCTGTGAATGTGATAGTGTTGGCCTTCATTAGTTGTCAGCCAGTTATTTAGCAAGTGCTTTATCAGATTTAGTTGGAGTTATATGGGCTCTGTCTAGGGTTGGGGTATAATTGCTTGGTCTGTTGAGTTGTGCTGATGTGGATTAGTGTCTGACTTAATGGCAGCATCTAGAGAGTAGTGCAATCTCAGTTAAAGGTTAGACTAACTGTCCCTACCCTCCTTGTTGATTCATACTCTGCTGGAAGGATTTTTTTGTTGTTGTTTTTTTAGTAGAACAGTACAGCCATGAGCATTTTTTTCCTTCCTTCCTTTCTTTCTGTTCAGCCAAAGTTGACCTAGATGTGAACTTTTCCAAGAATGGAAAAGTGCATTTGTGTAGCTGCCATACTCAAGCACTCCCAGAAATCAAGGCTAACAGGTACAATAGCTGCTGCCTCTTGTGTTGGAACACACTTGTGATGCTGACTCTTACCTACTGGAAACTGCAGACAACAAAGTCCTTTTTCTGTTGCAACAAAAATAGTGATTACATAGTATTAATTTGGAGGTGCTTTGAAGAAGGTAGGTAAAGTTCTTAATACTGCAACTGACTGCCTGCTATGAAGTGTGTATGCAGGGCAGGATGTAATTAGATAAGCACTCTCAGCACTGTTGCTCTTCTGTGTGCTGTCGTTGTGTTAATCCTTCGTGACATCTGTAGGCCTATGGGTTTTTAGAAAAGGCTGCCTGTAAAAGTAGATGTGGGTAGCTTTGAAGATAAATCTACAGAAGACTAAAATCTGGATCTGGTCATTGCTCTGCCTTGCATAAAAAGCCCCCTATTAATCCTTTTTCATTTTCTGTCTTGGAACCATGTATTTTGCTCTGAGCAATGAGCTGGGAACCAGCAGACCCAGATGCTGCAGAGAGCCTTTGGCTCCTCCACAAAATTTGGTCTTAAACAATATTTTTGCAGTGTGGCTAGAACCCAACATGGTGACCTACATGGCTTTGGCTAGAGCTTCTTTTGTGACTTTAAGCCAACAAGGGCAGCTGTTTCTAAGCTAGCAGGACTACAAAAGTGGTAGCATCTTAGTGCTGTGACTGTTCTTTGGGTTGCCCAGCAGCTATATATGTGCATTTCTAATTGAATACACTCATTGAAACTTCACATGCAAGTGTATTTACCTGTTACAATATTCTTTTTCCTGTTTTTTTTTTTTTTTTTATCTTAACACTGTATGTCCTGCTATTCAGCAATGCCCTAAACTGGGGCAAGTAAAAACACTGTAACACTACAGCAGCTCTCCTGAGCAGAATCTGCCATCAGTACCAGCTGGGCTTAGCTCAAGATATATGTGATTGCCATAGGTGTATGCAAGCAGTCTCACTGTAATATGGAAATATCATTCACACAAGTGAGCCAGAGGTGGTCTGTATGCATCGGTTAACTCCAAATCCCGTGCTCATCTGGATCAAGGCAAGAGTTGGGGTTACAGGGAGTCCCAGTACTGACACCCTTCAGTCATCCTCTGACTGCTTTCCTCTTACTTCCCTGCAGTCCAGGGACTTCAAATGATGTTTTTTCTCCAAGCAGCAGTTTTTTCTTCAGCATCCTCCTAGAAGGAGGATTCACTATTAGTTTATCAGAGTTAACGGCATCAGATGCTGCTTTGTCAGCCAATATGGCAAGTTTATGTAGGTTAGGTCTTGCCCTAAGTTATCCAAGTTACCGTCTGCATTACTGAGAAAACTGAGGTTATTTAAGGCTGTTTTTGTTCCACCGCACTTGATGATCTGCTTTAATTAAATTCTTTCTCTCAGGATCCCCTCTAGAATATGTAGAGTGAAATTCTGGCCCCAGTGAAATCGGTGGCAAAGCTCCCGTTGTTTTCAATGGTCCAGGGCTTCACCCATAAAATTGAGAAGGAAGACATGCAGGCCAGCAGACCACCAAAGTCTTCATAGAGTCATTTTCAATCTGCTGCCATGATTGAAGCTTATTTTGGAAATGAGAAGCTTATTCCCAATGGTAGGTGACAATACGTCTCTCCAAGGAACAAGTGGAAGGGCGGGTGAGATTTAGAGGTTGTGACAGGCCTGCTGTCCTAATTAATAACTTGTCAATCTTGCGATGAAGTTAGGCTATTAGTGCAGGACTCCACATGTGGGGTTATACAAAGGCAGGGTTAATTGAAGCTATGCAGTAGTTTAAAATATCCCAAAATTTGGGGGGGGAGAGGAGGGGCGAAATATCTGGCATAAGCTTATGATATGGAGTGATACTTCACTACCTTCAGGATATCCTTCCCGTGGACACAATTGTAGCGTAACAGAAATGAGTGTTTCAAAATCCTACTGTGAATAACAAAGGATATGCCGAAGAGAACAGCTGTGTCTTAAAGCCATTTGTATTTAGTAAAGCAAAAACCTTGTAGGACTTTTGTGCATGGAGGGGATAAGGGAATAGTTTTTCTGCAAGTTCTTTCCTTTTGGAGAAGGTATCGTGGTAATAAGCAGAAGAGGATAGACCGCATAAAGAAGATAGATACTTTTAGGGAAAAATCTGTATTAAAAACATTATAGTTTGACCATAGTGTGCTGCATGAGGCCTGAAAAGCATCTGGCAAAACCTTGCTTCTAACTTCTGCTCGTGCCTCTTTGGCTCTGCCCACCTGACTGCTCACAGATCTCTGCAGAGAGGCATTGCTGTTCCCAGTGTGTGACTGGGAAGTGGAGGCACAGAGAGCCCATGACCTCTGTATCCTCTGCCAGCCCCTGAAAAGTAAAAATAGCTCTGTAAACAGTACAGCAACTTTCATTTGTCAAATGGTCAAAAAAAGTGTCAAACTTACTAATTTGCACCTTGTTTTAGAGCACTGAAACCCGTATTTTTAATATTTTGCATTTCCTTATTTAAAGTACACTGCAGATGCATACCAGCTTGTCCCTCCAAGCAAAGTTCGGAAGCTTCAGGAGCCGAAATCTGTGCCTTAGATACCCACTGCTGAGGCAGAGCGCACGGTCGCAGCTGCTGAGGTACCTGCCCCGCTGCCCCTTTCCCGGGTGTGCTGAGGTAACTGCCCTGCTGCCCCATTCCCATGCACAGGCTCACAGCCCTAGGAAGGTTCACACCTTGGGCAGCAGCACCTAGGGATGGGGTCATCCCTAGTGCATATTTAAAGTAATTGTTGCACAGTATTGTGGACTGTCGACTTTTCATCACTGTTAGCTAAAGAAATAAAAATCAAAGCTGATCAAGATCACTTGTGCCTTTACCTAACTATCCCCTTTTGCCACAGTGCCTGTTTAGCTGAAGATTTAAATTGTAGAGGTATGACAAACGACTTGCAAAAAGATAAGCGAGTTTAGCTGCGGGTGCACCACAAACTGCGGGCAATTTGTTCTCCAATTGGTCATTTCTGGAAGAAGAGGTCATCCTCAGCTGGAAAGAAGCTTATTTGGAAGAAAAGGGGGATCAAGATGAGAGCAGGTGGGGGATGGCCTGCCAAATGATATAGAGACACTTTGCCTATCTTAGCTTTTCCAAATGCTTTATCCATCTTGGCTGCTAAATTTCTTTGAGGGAACAAAAATGTATGGGATTTAGTGCATTATGTTAGTAGCCCACCAGAAGGGGGAGTTGACAGCTAGGTTGTTAAAACTTCAAGGGCCAAATTATAAGCACTTAGCTGCTGCTGGATGTATTGGTTGCTGTGAAAAAATAATATTATAGTTAGCAGAAGTGACTTGTAATTGTAAGTAAGGAAAAAAAAAAAGACATTTGAAAATGTTGGGTGTCCACAAGGAGTTTTGTGAGTTAGGTACTGCCTGCCCCAAAGGGGAGGCAGTGGAAAGGACTGTGTTGTATGAACAGATTTTACTAGGCCAAAATAAATAAAAATATATGGAAAAAATATATGCTAGCATTTTTTTACTGGGTAACTGTCAGGATAATCCGATGGTTATAACAGCATCTATATACCTATAGAAATAAAATCCTATTTCTTGCCAGGCTACTACCTGTTATTTCTGCATTCAGCAAAATGTAAAGGAAGTAAAATTCCAAATACTTTTAGTCTATTAAGGCTAGCTATAAGAACCTATTACATTTAGTGAAAATTCTATATCAACTTACATACAGTTTGGTGCCTGAAAAGTACTGCTTCCTTTTTCCACTTATATTTTGGATTATTTGTCATTCTTTTTCGCAGAGATTCTGTTTTACTCTGATAAAATCATACTGTTTGATAATGAAGTTGGAAGGGAAAACTAACCTAGCATGGGACTTACCTAGTGCTGAATGTGGTTATTTGTAAACAGATGCCACTACTAAGTGCTTAAATTAGATAATAAATGGTACCTATCTCGTGAATGTCTTTCACTCCATTTAGTGTGGTGCACAGTCTGGGATTTTTTTCTGCTTTTAGGATGTTTTAGGGATGCAATTTGCTTGTGAATCTTGCACAACTGTCACTGGTTCAATACAGACTTAAAAGGATTATTTCGTTTCTAGAGGGTCCCAGGTGGATTTTTTATTAACCTTTTGGGTAATAAACATTTATCTCATTTTTACAGCAGCATTTAACACTATCTATTTATGACCAAATATCTGTAAATCCATTACATGAGCAGAAAATGCACCTGCTTCAGAAAAAAGCTCTCCTGAGAGTCTACAGCAGGCACTGATAATTGTAAACAAAATGAAACAAGAGCCCATAAAATAAAAATAAAAGTATTACCTTGAGCATCATGTCTTACAGAATGCCTGCTTGGAACAAAACCCCAATTATCATCATAGCATGTATATGAAAAAAAATAAAAAAGACGGAGAAGAAGGCTGAGTTAGTCTGAAGCTGGGGTGGATGCTCTCAAGCTCAAGCCAGAATGACCATATCTGGGACATCCTTTGTGCATATCTGTTGAGAGCATGACATTGCGCTGTTAATATATTATGCTGTGCATTATCGGACCATCGTGTGCCTTGTTGGTTGTAAATTTATAGCCCCCAAACTGCCCTGAATGCTCTCTATAACAAAAGATAGGCCTGTGGTGGAGGTAACCTTGGTAAATCCTGTCCCTGCTGCAGTCCTCACCCCCAAAGAGCCTCCAGAATCCATGCAGGCTTGAGAAGAGGGTGGATGGTAAATGAATAGAGGAAATTAGGTCAGAGCACTCGCTGTCGTGCTCTGTGTTAAATCTCGTTCCTCCAGAATGGAGAGGGTGCGCACCAGAAATGGGCACTACAGTGTTTTCAGGGGAACAGATTTTGCACATATGGTAATTTCATTGTCATCTTACTTTCTCAAAGGTAAGCATATGCTTAAGAGGCTTGGTGAATCAGAGCTGTAGTGACAGGAATAGCTATCATGGTTCTTAAGAAAAGAGCCCCCAGACATAAAGTGGGATTGAATCTCAGGATACAATAGCACTCAGAGGTCTAATGGACTTCACTGGGTTCTGAAAGCTTTGACATTAAGAGAGCTTCAAGTTTGAACAAAGGTTTGAATTTCATCAGAGCTGGGTATCTCCTTAATAGTTAATCCGTTAACTGATGAATGGGTAATCTATGTATATACATCCCCTTTTAAGAAAGGGTGATATTTTTGTTTTCGAGAGCTATACAGTTTAACATATTTCACATATTTTCCAGAACTTGAATTGTATTGGTTTGTCTGAAAGCATAGTTTCCTGGAGCAATGCGAGAGCAGGCAGTACAGCACACAACTTCCTGAGACCACCTGAAATCCTGCAGTGTTAGGAAGGGTGTTAAGCTTTTCATTTATTGGAGCAAACATTTTAGTAATATACCTGCTAGCAATGGACTAGTCATCATTTCTAACTATGTGAGCCTCTTACATGTATATAAAAGGTAAAAAATAACGGTCAAAGAAATTACATCATTGCAACATGAGAGAAAGAAGCACTCTTTGCTAGGCTGATCAAATTAATTATGCTAAATAGCTGAAAGCAGAGGGAAATGAAACAGAATTAGCCCTTCAAATGGTGCTTTAGGCAAAGCCAGAAATGAGACTGCTTCAGAGTGGTCCAGTGATATTTACAAATGGGGCTCTCATGCCGTTCCCTCTGGCTCTGGCTGACTCCACTTTCAGTTATCGTTACGACTTCTCTAGCAGAACTGCAGCATACGGGAGCAGAGGGTACAAGCTGTGAAGTTCTGGGATGCTGTTGCCACTAGACGTGCACTTTTTTGAGAATTTTCAGTAGTTATTAATGCTGAATTTTGATTTGACATTTACATAATGTGATTTTCTCATTCTGTAAGTGGAAGCTGAGAGCCTTCCTGAGAAATCTCCTATTTGGATGGAATAGGTAAATGTGCATCAAGCCAAATTTCTGTAGCACGTACACCTGTGCAGCCCAGAGGAAGCAACTGAATCAAACAAATGTAATGAAGGAAAAATAGAAGAACTGCTGTGTGTCTTCATTTGTATCAAAATAAATGATGACCACATTCATTTTCAACACTATATCCTTTCCCAGGGTGACTTTGATTTAATTTAATGAGTAGTCTCCTACTGCTGCACTGCTCTGACAACTGGTGATGGTGTTCAATTACTGGTATGAAAGGCATTTAATATTGTTTATATAAGCACAGATATTTTGGTTAAAATATTTATCTTACTGACATAAAAAGCTGTGTTTGCTTAGGGAATTGTTAATCTCTTCAAGGTACCAGAGGCACCCAGGTTTTGTAGCTGGCATCTTCAAAGGAAATCTGGACCTTTGAACTGGTCTTGAGAAAAATAGTAGGTACGATACTGTATAGTCGAGAGACGGACTGACATTTGCTGAGGCTTTGGGGTTATGTTTGGTTTCATTTCTTGAGTAATGCAAGACACAACTTTCCTACTCTTACCCTCCCGACATGAGCAGTGGGCCTCTCTTCCCCTCCTGCCTGTGGGAGTCAGGAAATGCAGAAGTCCAGGCTGAAGCATGAAGCACTCCCAATAGCTTTCATAATTCAGTGAAGGTCACTAGTTTTGTACTCAACCAGAAAAGACTTAACATGGGAAATTAAGTAATGACTGCACTGAAGGTTGAAATTCTATTGCCCTAGAAACTATGTCAGTGTATATGGAATAATAAATGCATATAAGGCTTAAAAGTCACTTCTTATCTGAAATCACTCATATCTCTTTACATCTACATGCAGGTTATTATTCCCATTTTCTAAAAACGGAATCTCAGCCTCACAAATACTGCATCTGTTGGCTTGGTCATGCAGCATTATCCATGGAAGAATGAAGAACACAAAATTGTTCTTCTGATTCCTGAGATCTGACTGTATGTTACACAAAGCTGTGTAAATGAAAGGTTAGCAAAAGGGTTTGCAGAGGCATTACAAGTTTTCTTCAGTGGTAAATTAATCCTTTGATAAAGTAGAGTAAAACTCCTGAGGGGATGTTATTACTTGTGGTACCATTACTGGGAAGTCGTCTTGAGACAAGATGAAACACTTACCTAGGTGGAGCTTTAGTCAACAGAGTTGTTGCAATTATCTGATGGCTTGACTGCCTCATAAATAATATGCCTATTAATCTGTAAAGAACTGTATATTGCTTACGTGCTCTGCAGATAGAAAATGAAAACTGTAAAAAACTAAAACTGAGAGACACTGCCAGTATTGGTGGGACCTAAATGAATCATTCTTCCTACCAAAGAAATCTTTTTTGAAGATGCTATTGCTGCTGAACATTTAATAAACTGCTGGTGAATATGAACTGACGCATGTAACTTAAATCTGAATGGTTTGAAACTGTCAAAAAAAATTAATTACTTATCCAATTTAACATAAAGAAATATGAGATAGCAAGATTGAGGGGAAGGTAAGCCAGAAAAGGGTTTTTTAACTTTAATTCTTTTGTTATGAAACCACGAACGAGAGAGATGTGGTACTGATTTGAAATAAGCTGTCTGAAGTCAGGAGAACAATTTTAAATAGCAATAACAAAAAGTTTGGAACAAGTAAGAGTTCTCATGTTAGCTACCTCCCTTATTAAACCGCAAAATGCTATAGTAAACAAACCTGGTGGGTGGATGTTATTCCTCTAGGGGCATTCTGTGATTCATCAACACTGCAAATTCAAGTCTGAGACGGGAGGAGCTCCCCAGCTCTGCTAGAGCACTCAGCACATGACTGCAAAAGCAAATTGTGTGTGTGTATTAGGAAAAAGCAGATACCTGCCTTGCTTGTAACCAGACTTTGGCAGCCCAGTAATTTGGAACATGCTGGGTTTTGTGCTTTCACTCTGCCAGGCTCCTGTATCAGAAATAGAACTGTGGTTCCTCTAGTGTACTCCTCAGTGGCATGAGGCAACGTGGGTGTCTCTAATCACACCCATGCACTTTCTCAATCAGACCCTTGGTGTCTGCTTTCCTTACATAAGTGCTTCCCCAGGAGACATGGAAATGTCAGTTCTTCTGAAAATAAAATTATTTAGTAGTTAAGAACTTCCTGAATTTGACCCCAAAGCGAAATTAATTTCTGTTCTGAATAGCCAGTTATCTAGCTATGGTAGTTAACTAGATAGAAGAAGAGTAGGTAACAGTTCTAGATAACTGCTGCTTTTTGTGGTGCCAACTGGCAGATAGAAAAATACTGACGTTGGAAGCGGAGAACAAAGCAAGGAGCAGCTCTGCATCCTTATGCCTCCATCTGAGCGCACCCAGCAGTCTCCTACTTGAATGCTGGACTCTTTGAGGACCAGGCTGTTCTAAACCTAGATGCAATTCATAAGTGATTACTTAATATGATTTATTGCTTATTTAATATTTGTCTCTGCAATAACAATTAAATCCTTGCAAAAAAAAAAAAAAAAAGCGCCCATAAAATTATTTGGCCTAAATGAGGACAGGACTAGAAGGTTTACCTGGAAGTGAATAAAATAAGTGTAATGTCTTGCAAGGGCTTCACATACTTAGTTAACCTCTATGGCCGTGTTCATTTTAATTTGTATTGGTGTTTCTAGAAACAGCACTGAAGTAGAAGCGCAAAAACAAATAAATAGAACTTCTCAGAGATTTTTCACATCACTGTTTTAGTCTCTTTAGGAGCCTCTCAAAGGAGCCAGCTCTTACTGTTTTTCTACCCTATTTTATATAATCTTGGGTATTTGGTCAAACCAACCTTCTGAACCTTTTCAGCCCACACCTGCATTTAGAGATGTCAGATCACAATTGGAAGATGGAAAATCACTTATTTTTCCCATTCGCAGCTGCCAAGCTACTGTGTTCTAGCACCTGCACAAATTAGCACACGCAGCTCCAGGAGAGCACTGACTCCTGGGCATCTCTAAAACTCCTATTCCTGGCTAAAACAGAAATTACTGTTGGCTTCAGAATTGCCAGCAATTCCTGCATTATCTAGGTTTCCTTTGTTTTACATCCAAGCAGAGCAAGGACGTATTTTTAGTTAGTGAAAATTGATCTGAATACCTTAAAGCCAGTGACACGTTGTTGATTTACATCTAATACGGATCTGACCTATTTTTGAACCCCTGACATTCCCATGATATCGGCTTTCTTTCAAATAATATATAATTTTTATAGTATGGTTAGGTGAGCCTTTTTCAGCTCTCACGCAGCAGTGTTTGTTGCATATGTAGAGAAAATGCTGCATTCCCCTTGGTACAGAGTCTCAACTGCTTGTGTGAGTGGATGAGCTTTTTGCCAACTTTACTTTCACGTAGTCACTTGGACTCTCTTCTCTCTTCAGGCAAACCAGCCCTGCCGCAGAACACGCGGCCACAGGCAGCCCCTCTCTGGGAAGCGGAAGTCGTGGAGCACGTTGGCAGCACGCGGTTCCGGTCAGTACTGCCCCTAGGGCTTTAAGCGTTGGTGAATATTAA
>JAWLRI010000284.1:51262-62109 GCA_034781795.1 Crypturellus tataupa
GAAGTCGTGGAGCACGTTGGCAGCACGCGGTTCCGGTCAGTACTGCCCCTAGGGCTTTAAGCGTTGGTGAATATTAACCTGTGCTTCTAGTGGGGATGGAGATACACGGTTGCTACTATTTAAGTTTGTGAGCTGTGGCAACTCCTGACTCTGGTTACATGTATTCTGCAGCAATCCTTGCGTTTTTGCTCATACTCCTACATGCAGACATAGCCAAAAGCCCAGTTAAAGCTAGTGAGAACCGACAGACGAAGCCTCTTACAATTTGGCTGTAAAAGGAAAGACTAGGAAGCAATTTGTTTTATTTGAAGAGAGTCTACATAAACACACTTTGTACAGAAATCTTGACAATTTTGGATGATTTTTAGTTGTTTTGTAATGTATTCCCAGTAACAAAGTTAAAGCTTATATTTCTATTGCAAGTGCCATGCTGTATATGGGCTCATCTCACTTCAGTGCCAGCAAACAGAGCTTCTGCCTTTACTAATGTACCAACGCATCAGTGAGATCATTAACCTCTCCTTTTACATACTCAGCTCAAAGTGGTTGTTATTTATCAAGCAAAGCACACTGCAAATGTGCTCAGTAGGCTTGCTCAGTTCTGCTTTCCTTCTTTTGCTGGCTAGCTGCAGTGTACTATCTTCTCTAAGTACTATCAGATACTATTATTTACTATCAGAAACTCATTTACAAAAAATGCATCTTTAAATCAGGAAAAATATCATCAGTATTTGCTAGTATTATGATGTAAATTACTGTTTTTCAAAGTTGCAAATTGTCATTTTACTGAAAGTAGGTGAAAATTTTGTGCACTTTTGAATGTAAAATTTACAAAATTCTATTGCACTGACCTGTCATTTTATGTGATTTACTTTGGTTTTGATTAAAAAAAAAAAAAAAAAGAGAACCTTAAATTGATGAAAATGGAATTTTTATTTGGGAAAAGGTACCTTTGTCATCCATAATGGTTGCAAAACCCGACTCTTTCTGCATATATTTTTGGCGTTTTAGGAAATGTCATAATATTGCTCTGTTTTGCTATGGTTTACTATGTAGGGCATGTCATATTTTTATGTCTGTATTCAACTGTATCATAGAATAACTGGAAAAAATCTGCATAGTGGAGGTCGTGGACATTAATTAGAAATTACTCACTTTCAAATAAGGTGGAAAAATGAAGTAGAAGAAACCTGATGTGAGGAAGGGCAGGGATAAGGCTGCCCTCTCCTTGTGTTTGATGAGACCTGGTGGCAGATCCAGCAGAGGACAAACTGCTGGGAGTTGGAGCCAGGTTTTCCCAGCCATGGGGCACAAAGCTGTTCCTGCTGGAAGCAGTGCTGCGTTTTTCAAGGCTACGAGGGCCTGAGGAAAAGGTTCTTGGGCCCTCATTAGCCCAGATTTCCCGCTTTCCTGCCAGCAGTCCTGGCCCCACTCCCACTCCTGTTAAAGTGCAGTGGATGCCTCCACCACCACGCTGGGAAAGGAGGAAACAGTCACTAGGGGTTTTCCTCTCTGTGACCTCGGCCCTCCTGACAAGGGACAGAGTTCAAGAAATCAGTCTTTAATTTAGAGCAAGTCGTTCCCCAAAAAGCAAGCAGCTGTGCGTGTTCTGAGAGGCAGGCTGGAGCAGAGAGTAGTTGTGCAAAGGAATATCTGTATGTAATTGTCGCTGTTGAGAGAGATTCACATAGCTCTGAATCTTAAACACAAAAATCCAATAGACAACTAACAACAGCATCTTTCCAGTCTTGCATATATGTCTTTTTATTATTTTCCTTGGAGGCATTTGCTGTAGCAGTTTCGGGTTGACGGCACTAATAGGTTTTTACAGTGCAGAGGAAGAGGTTGCTTCAAGCACTGGCCAAGTTAACACCTGGCAGCACCTTGTGGGGAAGGGTGTTGCCTTTGCCTAGGAATCCCTTCTGTGTAAGGAAGTTTAGATGGTGACACCTTCCACCTGCAAAATGTCCCTCTAACTTCCAGAGCCTCAGGACTATGAGGGTGGAAAGAGGACCACGGAGGTACCCTGGAGTTATCCCCACACACCCCTGTGTGTCTCTTGTGGGAAGATTAAAACCACTGGGAACCACATGAGATGTGTGATTCTCATCTTGTTTATAGTCCTACAAAATGGAGATTAATTCCATTTAAATCCAGCAGCCAAGTCAGGTTTTGGAAATGTACCTTTAAGAAGCATATGGCAGAACAAAAATGTATTAAAGTCATCAATATTTATGGAGCAGGTAGAATTCATATTGGACAGGCTAGATGCCATCTGTCAAAATAGTCTTCATTCCAGCTTGCTATCCAAAATGAAGAATAATTCTAGGGCCAGATATTTAAGTTGGGTTAAAAGATGACATGTTACTGTGCCAGCAAAAGTGAGGTTATCGGACAGATATTACTAGGGGATCTCCTTATGTATTGAGTCACTATCAGTTTCAGGCAAGTACTAGAAACCTCTGCCTTTAAACACATCATGGAGGAGCCTCTAGGCGCGACTTTGTCAAAGTAATTCTGTCCTTCAGACCTGCATGCTAATTGTTCAGAATTATTCTGGGCAAATTAGGGTGAAAGTAAATTAATTAGTGACTCAGTATCCTATTTTCTAAACCAGCTATTAGGAAGGTAGGCCAGATAAACACATGGGTAGAATTGATGTCTTAGGTAAGGAACAATCTGAAAAATTCTCCTTTCTAGATTAATTCTGGGAAGTGTCGGGGTTTAAATATTTATGGTCTAATCCTGCGTCAATTTAAGGTAATAAAACGCTGTCATTAAACCTAGAGGAAGAAATTTCAGGCCCTGGCAGGTAAATTTATTTTAATCCTTTTACACAGAGCTGTTTAATGTTCTCCACAGAAATCCTGAAAACAGGCAGATTTAAATTGTTTTTCAGAGTTTGGAGGGGGAGGCGTTTCACTCTCACGTGTACCTGCAGCTCCAAGCGTGTTTGCCAATTTGGCAAGAATTCTAACTAAGCTTTGGAGAAGAAGTTTTACCAGGGGTTTTGGGTGGCTTTTGCTTTTGACCCAAGTAACTTTCCCTTTTGAGAGTTGTTTGGTTTCATTCAGAGCAAAAGGAAATTAGGAGGGAAAGGAGTGATGAATCCATCTAAGCCAAAACAAACATGTAAGCACCACGTGGTACAAACCTTCCAGTGATCTGAACCTTCCCTGCCCGGAGTGGAGAAGCTACAGCCCATACGTTGTGAAAAGCCACTGATTTATTGTTTCTATCACGAAGGCTGTCGAGCATTAACCAGTTGCAGTTAGAGCTGGATTTCTATAGTCAGGCTAACGTGCAGCCAGTGAGTGTAATAACAGGGTGACACAGAGCAGGAGTAAAGGGAAGACCTTTCCCTAATTATGATTAACAGAGTATGTGCTAAAATCCTATAAGGCCTTTCCCGCTTGTCTGTGTTATCTGAGTTGATGGTATGATTAGAGGTATTTGAAGCAGTTTGCTAAGACAGTCAGCTGCTGCCTTTTCCCTCATTTGTAAGCAAATGTAAGTGTAGATGCTTTCCATATTTCTAGGGAAAAAAAAAGTGCCAGAAAACGAGAATATCACATACTGTAGCCAATGCATGCTTTATTTGCAGAGCTGTTAATAAGTCAACATACAGCCAAAGTTCCCTGAAATTAAGGGGTGTTTGAACTAGGCACTAACTTATAAATCAGATAGTAGAAAATCTGGCCTAACTTTTCTTTCTGCTGAGGAAATAGATATTTGTTCTTGTTATTAAATAAAACTTCCCAAAGGATTCACTGAGCAGACTATGTCACAGCAACCCTCTTCCCCGAACCCTCCCCTGAGGAGCCGCTGTGATGAGCAGTGATGCTGCTCTGCCCTGCCTGTAAGCCAACCTGAATACAAGAAAAAAAGTTCAAGGAAGACTAAGTCTAACTTAATCTGTTACATGATTGTGCAAAATTACTTTACCACATCAAAGAGGCAGAGGCATCTACTTTGGGAAAGACCTTTTAAATAAAAAAGTGCAATCTCACAGGTGATCTAGTCATGGGAATGCGTCACCGCATTTCCCCTGTGCCCCTGAAATCTAAAACAATGGAGCCATTATCAGAGACAGAAATATTAGAACCATTTTCCTTATTAGCTTTGCTTATTAGAGGATATTTAGCTGTCTAGTCATCTCTCCTTTTACTTTTTTTAATCAAAGCTCTTTTGGAAAGAATTCTTATTAAAAATAAAGTGTCTCCCAAGGGTCAGGAGAAAGATTTCTCCCTCTCCTCTTCATATCCCCCTCTCCCTCCCCCCCCCAAAAAAGGAATAAATCCAAATGTTGCCTATTTTTATATTCGAAGGAAAGAATTCTTTTAGCTGATGAAATTCCAGTGCGCGCTGCTCACAGATAACATCTCTTTCCAGTCTGGCTCTTGTCACTGCAGTCACCGGTTGAATGTTATTTTGTTATTTAGTGGTTAAAAATTGTCCAAGTTTTGTTAGGTAGTTTCCAGACAAAGTACCTCCTGTATCTCATTCTTTACTGGTTAAACTGGTGAAGTGCACTGAAAAATAGCATTAGCCATGTCCTTTTGGAGATGTGGCAATTCCTGCCTCAGACCAATGTGAAAATTACCTTATTTTCATGACCTTCTGCTCTTTTTGTCGATTCTGTTGTTGCTTCCCAGTGCAGGCGAAGAAGAGGTGGCACAAACAGTGAAGAAAAGTCTAAAAGACTCTTCTTCCCCTGCTGCCTCTGCAAGAGGAAGGCAGAGCCACATGCAGCAGTGGTTAAAAGACGATCCCTGAGGGCTACTCTTGCTCTAAAGTAACTCCTTGGGGCAGGAGATGTCCATGTTCAAGGTCCTGCAAGTGCTGACAGGGGCGGCCAAATTATTTTTGCCTCTAACGGAGCTTGCAAGTGCCAAGCAGTAGCAGAGCCGGCCCTCAGGCTTGCCATGTATTTGGGACTTAGATTAGGTGCCTTCTCCTTCCTTGGTCAGATCTGGAACCTGTGAAACCACCTCATTTAGTGACCTAACGATAATATCAATTGCAAAATGTTAGAGTGCCATCTTTTAATTAGTGACATGTAGTTTGCAACCCATATGTGAGAGCACAACTGCTACATGCTCAGATATGAAGGGGCTTCCGGGCGTACGCAGACTAACTAGTTTTGCTCTGGTGAGCTGCTTTAACCAGCTCAATCCAGGCCTCCAAAAATCAGAACTTGTACAGAAGTGTTGAGGTATCCCCACTGCAGCCGAGCACTTGTGCCGGCACCTCGGATCTGACTGGGCCCAGAGCCCCTCGGCCGTCTCGCCTGGCCACCATGAGGGCCTTGTAGCTCTAGAGAGCTGAGCCAGTGCCGTGGGTTTAGCAGAGGTTTCCTGGTTCTGCTGTGTTCGTGGTGATGCAGCGCTGCTCGAGCGGAGTCACCTGAGTGCCAACAGCAAATGGGCAGTGTTTATCTGCGCAGGTAGAGCTGGTCCAGCGCCGCCTGGGCAGGTCTGTATTGAAACGCACCGAAATCTGCCCTTCTCCTCCTCTGTGAGTTGGAGGAAACTGGCTGTGGCTGCCAAGACTACAGAAGACGACATCACTGATTTAAAGCACAAAACTGCAGGAATAGACACTTAGACTAACCTACACGTGAAAAAATTGGGTGGGAGGTCGTTAGTGTGTCATGATTCTATTTTTGACTATACAAATTTAACAAATTACTTGATTAAAACCCATGAAACATCAATCAAGGACTAAATTCTGCTTATGCCAGTGTACATCCAAAGCACCTCTCATGCCCTTCATTTTATACAGGTAAAACCAAAGTCTAACTTTGCTCTTGAAATTGCAACCTCACACCACGAAAGAGGCAAGCAGAATTCTGACCTTGACTTTTTAATAGCAAAGCTATTTTATTTTAGGCTAAATATGCGAGCTGCCTATGGGTGTCTTATTGTGGCAAGGGATAAACAGGGGAAGAGAGGCGGAGAAAATTTAGAGTGAGGGAGCCTGACCCTGAAGACATTTCTAGTAAATGCTGTTCTGGGCAAGTGTCTGCATTTATCCCTGGCCTGCCCAGCGACAGCCCACTGCTCACTTGCTGCCCCTAGTTCCTGTGTTCTTTTTTTCTTTTTTTTAATAAAGTCGATGATCTAAGTGCTAAGAAAATATTTTAGCACAAGATAATGACAAGTTCAAGTGTTTCCTCCACCCAGAACTTAGTTACTCTGGGCCCTTAGTCCTTGGCACAGTGAACTTGCTAGTGGAAAAATAGTGGAGAAACCCACACTGTGAGCAGTCCTTGTGCTCTAAAGAGCAGCCCCAAAACCAAACACAAGTATCATTTCTTGCTTATGTTTGTTCTGGTGGCCCTCCAAGGACTGTGACACTATATAGACTTGTCATTTACAAGCAGTGGTTTAGCTGAGAAGCTTTAATGGCAAATAATCCCCTTCCTGTATATTTCAAATCGTCCTATGGGATTTCTAGGGTTGAATTGCTGCTAGATAATAGTTTGAAATACCTGTGAAAGAATAGCAGTCTCTCTCAGTTCTATTCTTTCCTCAAATATTTTTTATATAGTTGCTCTGTTTTCATTGTTGTAATCTAGTTTTTTTTTTGTATTTTTTTCCCCATAAGGAATAGAAGTTTCAGCAATAACAGTTGTGCTGAAAACATTCCCTGCCTGCCTGGCAGTGCCAAAAAAAGTGATTGCTGGAAACCCTGAGTGGAATTTATTTAGTCAATTTAAAGAGTCTCCTGCATGTTCTTGATTTATAGGTTAGGTTATTGCTGAATGAAATGTTCTCTTGGGCACAAGGTGGATGCAAGAGCATACTTGTTGCTTATGTGTAGATCCTTTGGCTCTTGAATAGTCTGAGCAATAGTAAATGTTCGTGAAACAGCGCGGAAGACCTGCACCATGTTTCCTGGAGCATCTGCTGCTTCTGCACAGCTCCAGGATAGTATTTGTATCCATGAGATGTGTGCTACAAAAAAAGTCACAAGCCATTCTGCATACATAGGTGCTTAGGAATCCTTCCATTTGCTAGAGTGAGTTCGTTCAGCTCTAGGAAGGAGTAACCCCCTGCCTCATAAGGATAGGGAAAAAACTCTTTTATTCCTAGTGAGCTTTAAGTTGTAGCTAGTTCTCTGCCTGCTGACGTGTGTCCCCTTGCACATAATGTATCTTCTGCAGTTGAGAGGAGTCATTTCTTTCCCTCCCACCTTTGGGCTTGCTGCTCGCCAGTCCTTAGTGGTGCAGCTGAACTTCATAGCAGGGAGAAAGTGGGAGCAGGAGAGGGGGTTGCTCAGATTGATAACTGCGCTGATTAAGGAGAGGATGAAAAGGTACTGCATCAGAGTGGATTTTGCTCCTTGCTCTTCTCTCCATCTCTCCAAATGCTATGTTATTCCCCTTCAAAGTCAAATCTCAGCTATTTTCTCTTCTCTTTTCCACCATTGTGTTGCAGAGAGGAGATAAAGGTGAAAAGGAGGCCTGAAGAGCAGTAACTAGAGAAGTTCCTCCTGCAGAGGAGATGTCTTGTTGGGGTGCGCAGCCTTGGGTGGTATGAGCTGGTGCAGCAGAGCCCATGTGGGCTGAGAACAGGGCAGATAGGCAGGTGCCCGGCCCCGCTTAAACCAAGATCTTTCCCTGTTCCAGCTTCCCACAGGCAGGTTCGATAGGCCTTGTCAGGAAATACCCCAAGAAAAATGCACCACGCTAGCTGCAGTACCTAATAGTGGAGAGTCCTTCTAAATGCCCATCCCTCTGGAAATGCAATCAGATTGATTTACGTCTTCTATTTCTGTGTCTTCAGAAGTTTAGATTTCGTGACTATTTGTTAAGTACTTTAACCTCTCTTCCGTGACTGTCTTGCACAGCGCCGCCATCTGTGCTTGCTGCAGCAAGGTGAAACCCAGATTAATCTTTCTAAGTTTGGTAATTGTGCCTATTGCCCTATTTTGGCTGCTTGTACACACTGGAATGTGTGTCTGAATTGGGATTTTTGCCGTGAATACCTTGCAGAAAGGCAGCCAAAAAGCTTTCCTCGTGTTCATAACTTATATGTTGCTTGTGCTAATTTAAGTGAGTAGCCGTCATCTTATTCCTTTGGCGGGAGAATAAGTTCAGTTTCCACTTGAGGTTTATTTGTTGTAATGGGATTGTTAGCTATGCTGTGAGCAGCCACCTGCGACCCTTTTAGGTGGAGTTGGAGGAATGAGCCCAAAATGGGATGAGGTTCAGTGTATCAGGGCTGAGCTCCTTCCCTGCAGAACTCTACAGCAAAGAACTAAAAGAAGAAAGTTTAGTGAGTTTGATGCTAACCTGGAACAGCCTGGAAGACATACACAAAGCTTTTTTCACTATGCTGCCTCTTGCTGCAAAGTCTTACCGGAGCAAGAGTGCAACCACATATTATTAGGGAAGAGTATCATGGATAGGAGGCCATCAGATTAACTCCAAAATTGCTTGCAGTGACAGCAAGTTTGGGAAGAGAATTAGCAAGATGACATCTTTTTTTCTCATGTTACATTACTGTTTCTTTTAGGGATTTACAATATGTGAAGGAAGAAAGTGATTAAATCAAACTTAGTCTCACAGTTAATGCAAATTTTGGGTCACATGCAGAAGTATACAGCATTATGAAGTTTAAGAAAGATGCTGACTAAAGCATAAGAGGATGTCTTACAGTGGTATACAGCACACACAAAAGAGGTTAAAAAAGCATATTTTTGCAAACCACTGTTTAAGTTACAAAATACCATCTTATCAGTCCTAGTGATGAAGGAAAATTTCTGTCAAGAACCAGAGAGAGGCAGTTTCTCCACTAGATTTGGCGGGGGGGAAAGCAAGGCTGCCAGTCTGTAAGTGCAGGGGCTCTGGCTATTTTCTCCTTCACCAACACGGCTTCTGGCTGCTCAGCCAAAGAAAACACCTGCTGTGCCCGGTGCTAAACTCACATGAGCACATGGACCCCATGCAGCTCCAGGCCCAGCTCCCAAGCCAGGAGAAGCACCTCGGCATTCGCTTTCCAGGCAGCAACCAAGGGGAAATGTTAGGATACGCATCCCCCAAATGCTATAGAGAGATTGCTCGAGCTCGGAACTTCCCTCAGGCCTCCCTAATCCTGTTCTCACCAAGTTTCACAACTGCTATTCCCCGAATTCCCACACATCGCAATGTGCCCAGGCAACCGTTTGAGGAAAAAACCCTAATTTTCTCCCCAAAGAGCAAAGACCCCCCGCTTTACCATAAGCTGTCGTGTGTTAGAAGACACCCTGTTATTTTTCCCATGTTGTGCATAGTGGAAATGAGCAGTAAGTGGGAGTAGGGGAGATGACTTTCCTTTGAACTTATTGGTCCTTTAAATTTTGATAAAAACTTATCTTTAACCTTCATCTCTACTCTTGGAAAGGTACTCAGAGGCTGAAGTTTTAAGGTTTGTTTTTTTTCCAGTCACTGCTTTCTGAGCGAGAAACTACCAAATTGACAGAGAAAAGAATTTTATTTTGCAGCTTTTAAGGAGGGCAAGGGCATTGCAAGTGATGGAGATTAAAAAAGAAAATTAAACTATAAAGAAGAACTTGACAGTGTCTCTTCTGCACTTATCGGAATATGCTGCTCAAGCTAAAAAAGGGGGCAAGAGGTAATCTTTGCTCTGCTGTTTGCTTTTAATATGACCATGTTTTTGGCTCCCACTACATCTAATGCTGCTTGTATCGTTCAGAAACACACCTCATTATCTTGTGTTAAATGTGGAGCTGCTGGAAAACCAATCGTAGTGGGTACTATGCCTTGGAGGTTATGATCTACAGGAAAGATTTAAGCTCAGAGTATGTTTACAATCAATGACAAAGCTGCCTGCTAATCTATTATTGCACCATTTGTTCTTGCTCTTAGTCATAAATATTTTGTTCCTTACGCTTTAAGGCAGCTCAGCATTGGGGGCTAGGTTTTACTTGGCTGGTTTGGCTATTGTCACTCTGACATTTATCTCAAATGCACTAACTTGCCTTTAGCTGGCAAAATCAGTACATGAAATATGTAAACCTAGCTGGATTAGTGGGTATTTTTAAAGCGTCCTTATGGGAAGGAGAGGGCTAATTTGAAAAGCATGCAGCTAACGTGAAGGAGGGCAAGGGAGAAATTAGGTTTCATTCTCCGAGCCTTGTTTCCAGGAGCTGAAAAGCGAGGCCCAGGTTCAATGCATCGTTCTTGGAGCCCCGAACAAAATCAGTCTTTGTTCTTCAGTGAAACTTATCTGCCACGGAGCCGCGTTGCTTCCTGTGCAGCGCAGCCCTGCAGATGTGCCCTGCTCCTCTTCCCTCAGCTCTGCCTTCCCTTGGTCAAGCAGGCAAGAAAGGGCACTTTGTGTGCAGGGAAAACGATGCTGCTTGGGTTGCCCTCTGCTGAGTCGGAGCCCTCCTCACCAAAGGGCCACGACTCCCGGCCGGTTCCTGTGCTGTTTGTTTATTTGTCAGGCGTAACGGGATCCGCGCGGCGAAACCGGAGCCTCCTTCCCGCAAGCCTTGCAGGGGGAGGCAGCAGGTTCTGCAGCAAGTGCAAACAGCCTGGGCCGATGCTGTAAATGATAAATCCGGGCAAGGTGCAAGTGTGAGCGTGCGAATGCGGCAGAGTAATTAAACCCTGGGAAGCCCATGATTAGAGCTCAGGAAGAAACTGGTCCCATCTTTAACAAGTCGGAGTATAAGAAAGTGCATGGCAGCAAATTAAGACGTCAAGTGGTTAGGCTGTAAACAGGATACAAATTGATTTTATAATAGTGTCTTACATACTCTAAATACCCCTAAGTGCTTTATGCTTTAAATGGAAGTAAAGGCATAGCAAAAGGAGTTGGCTACTGTGCACCAGA
>JAWLRI010000284.1:65900-154535 GCA_034781795.1 Crypturellus tataupa
GTGCTGGCTGGAAGGGTGTCGTGACAAGGCTAAAGACTAAGTGCAAGTTTTTTGTTGCAATCTCCAGGACCATCTTTGGCCCCCTGCCCCTTTAGAAGGAGCTTCCGTAGACAGAGGATCTTATTCCTTTCTTGGCAAGTGTGTGTCAGGAGAAGAGCCCACTGCATCCAGATAGAGGCAGGCCTCTCCCCATGCCCAAACCTTGCAGCCTCCTTCCTGGAACAGGGACCAGAGCTTTAGGACCTGCACGTTTGGAGTTACTCTGTGCAGGAGGAAGTGTCTTAGCACTGCTAAGGAAACAGGTCTTCAAAGCTGAGGCAATGAAGAGTAGAACAGACACTGTACATCCAGCAGTTAGAGATGGATATAGAGTGTCTTGAACTCAGCAAAAATTTCTGTTGTAATAAGATAGGATGTAAAATTTAGCATATCTGTTTAAGCTCCTCTTTGCGAGCAAGTGCATAATGTTCAGAGTTAGGTTTGATCTGTATTATCAGGTCTGAAGTAACAGCCTCTCATCAGTTCCAAACTGTTGATGGGGATTTTTGCTAAAACTCTTGCAGATTTCTAAATCTTTTTTCAAAAAATAAAAGCAACCTCCCAGGATGAGACCGCACATTGCAGACTTCATCTGCAGAGCTCCTGTATCTGTATGACAGGTTACCTGAGGAAAGGGTGTTTGTAGTGATGTCATTTGAATAAACTGTGTTTAGAGACTTACCTTCCAAGTTGTGGGGTTCAGTGCTGTGGATTAGGCAAGAGTGTACATATATATTGTACAGTGATTTGCATGTTATCTTCCTGTAAAATGTTCAGTAATCCAGAGCCACTTAAGCGGATTATACCGGACCTGCTTGTGATGTTTGCTTACAAGCAGCTTGGTCCTTCCCAAAGCACTTCACTAGGTATTTCCGAATGCTGCTCAGCCTCCTGGCCTCTGTGCATGGGTGTTATCAAGGTGACAAGGTTGACAAGAGTGCAGCAAAGAATTAGACGAGTATTTAATAGACATAGGAGCCAGCAAGCAGGAGAGGTTTTAGTATTAGTAGCATTTAAATCTTATTCTCTAAGCAAAAGGGGATTTACTTATTCTTGGCCCAAGAATGACAAATTATCGTGTAGAACTAGAGTTAGTACTGCGGGCACTGGAAATTCATATGATCCAGTGTATTTATTGTTTTAATTGTGCGTATTTCCTTCGCTTTGAGGGATTTGTTTTTTGAGCTTAATGTGATGGTCACTGCCACATCTGTCTCAAATTCCTCGTTCCTCAAGAGTAGCCCTAAGCAGAGAACGTTACAGCAGTATCTCATTAGGAAGGAGGCGTCGCGGGCTTTCATGTAGCTGTGGATGACAAAAGCTGCTGCCTTCACCCTGCTGCCTGAGAATCCATCGGCACGGTCAGGCTCGGTAGGTCACACACTCGTGAGCCATTTCCGTGGAGAGTTTGGGCACTTGTGTCTCATTTGTGGTTTACAGGAAAATCTTACTTGCTGGGATGAGCTAGTTGCCACAGATTCTTATCAGAAACTGGAAAGCTAAGTGAAAATCCAAAGGATGGACTCAGATCAGGGCCATGGCAATCCAGGAGTGTTCTGCAGCCAGCGGTGTTATCCACAAACTCCATGGGAGGGCTGAGAGGAGGGCTAGCTGGGCCTACATTAATGTACAGTCTGCCTCACTGTTCTCCACAGTCACCCCCTGTGCTCAGCCCCCGAGGTCTGACCAGACTAACTGTGCAAATGTGCAGAAAACCTTGATTTTTACCTGCTAGCCCCTCTCTCTTCCCATTGCGGGCACCTCGGGTGTAGCAATTCCGCCAAGAGCAGTCCCATGACTCCCACGTGGGATATTTGGACCCTTGCACACCCCGGCCCCTTCCTGTAGTATCTAAACGAAATAAGCTTGTGGTGAGAGACCCAGGAGGGATCACAGCACCACAGAACCCGAAATATATCTGAAAAATGTTTTAGTGAAAAAGGACATCTTAAAAATAGGCACTATACGCAGTTTTAACGTGTGTTTGTGAACACAACGGCAGAAGTGTGAGGTTATCCGGCTGGATTCGGTGCCGCCACAGCTCCATGCCCTGCAGCACCCGCAACCGTGTTCAGCCGCTTCGCTGAAGGCGCTGAGAAAAGCTCAAACCCAAAGAAAGGGCTGAGGGAGTAATTAGCTTTCAGGTGACTCAACAGGGAGTCCCTGTGCGGGGGAATCCGGCATTCGGGGCAGGAGTTTTGATTCTGTAAAGACAGAACAAAAGCGATTAGGAAAATTAATGGAATGAGCTATTCTGTATTTTCTTTTGAGATTACATTACTTGGGAAAGAACAAGCCATTTGGGGATAGGACAGTGAATGACTATGATTACACTCAGCAAAAGCTTAAATATTGAGTTGTCTCTGGTATGTCAGGAATCTGTTTCCTAGCGATAATTTACTTTCCTAATTACCTACTATTGATTTTGCATAAGAGTCAGATTGAGATTATTACATGATAGGAAAACACCATAGAACAATTGCTAATTTGAAGAAGTTTTTAAATCAGTCAATCTTAAAACAACTTTACATTATATATAGAATGAAGTAGAAAAATAAAAATCTTGTCCCCGTGAATAAGGTTGTTTGGAATTGGCTGCCACAAGTTTGTCTTATATATGCCAATTGACAAATACGTCCAAGAATAGTAGAGAGAGCAACTGTTCCACAGCTCTGCCAGTGTTCATCAGACACAGTGACAGTAGCCACATCATTAATCTCACGGTATATTAGAAATAAAGTCACTGGAATGGAATGGTGTCAAAGGATAAATGTTTCCCCCTTTGAAAATAAACTTCTCAGTTTCACCTCATTGTGTTGTCTTTTTTTTTTTTTATCCTTTCCACTCTCCCTTCAATAAATCCTTTGGTTTCACCTGGCATTTAGGTAACAGTAGGAGACCAATATCCTATGACAGAGCTCGCTCTGCAGTTATCAGTTTAGCATACCCTTAAATCCCCACAATTACTGTGCCAAGACCAATCCTCTCCCTTAGAGGTTAAACATATGCATTACATATTGAAACAATGTAAGTAGCATGTAATTAGCCTTGTTTAAGTGTTCTCACTTTAAATTATACTTTACAACCTTTGATGTTTTTTCAAGTCTCTTAAAGAGACTTAAATGATCCTCATCTTGTCATTTTTAACTTTATTCATAAAAAACATTCTCTGTATACATTTGTTTTATTCAATTGGATCCAATGAACCAGCATATACATTCTTGCCTTAGAGAACATCCAGCTAAATCAAATATTCTTTAAATTATAAATCCCATGAATATTGCAATTAAATTTACAAATGGTGTCATCAACGACTTTAACAAAAGATGTTGCATGTTGGGGGGGGGGCTTTTTTTCTGTCTATTTTTTTCCTTTTTTTTTTTAAATCCTTTTTTTAAAGTCTTGTTCCATAAGGATTATAGCTCCCCTGCTGTTTGGAAAAGATAATTTCACTTGTAACACTAATAACTTGAGCAGGGAGAAGGCTGGCTCAGTGAATGGAATGCACTTCACTGCACATCTTGGCTTCGCTAGAAATCGGAAACAGATGGTCCTTGCGGCTGGCTTCCCACTCGGGCCCGCTCCGTGCCAGCCTGTGGTCGTTGGCTGGTTGCTGCTGGCACTGTGTGACTTGAACATAGTAGGACAGTGGCAAAAGAAATCAAATCTTTTTCACTGAGCAGCAAACTGTAATGAAATTTGACAGATCTGACATTCTATACCCAACATCTAGTTAGAATATATTAACCTTTTAGTTTTCTTGAGCTCCTCTCCTACAAGTTACGAATCTCCTTATTAGAGTTTTGCAGTGGCTGCAGAGATGGCAGGGAAGCAATATACGCTGGATGCCCTCTAATGTCAGAACTAAAATAAATATAGCGAATGGTGAAGGGAACTCTGATCTTATGATCCAAATTCTAATACAGGAGAAAATAATAATAATAAAAAAGCCAGCAATAGAAATTATGGTTAGTGAATTTTGATAATATTTCATTCTGGGAAGGAAAAAAAAAAGAGAGAGAAAAAAAAGAAAAAAAGATGAGATCCCACTCTCGCTTTTCAGTGAGCATATTTTGTGGGTAGACTCTGAATCCCGATCTTTGTGGGGCAATGTGAACTTTGATACAGCTGCATCAAAACTGAATTTGTGGTTTTGGTTAATACTTTTTTTTAATTAGGTGAATTTGCATTTTGTCAGATTTTGTAGATTTTGCCAGAGCAGAAGGGCTCTTCCTGTGGAGGCTCCTCCCAGGTAGGAGCATCATCCTACCCCTTTGCCACGTTAGTTCCCAGGTCGCCCTTTTCCCGCGGCTGAGCTGTCCTCCCTTGGACCTTGAGTTAGGATGTGCAGCTCCTGCCTCAGGAGAAGAGCACAGAGGAATGTTAGCCTGGTTACAAAACGGACTAGGAAACAGTTGTTTGTATTTAGACTTAAAAAAATCATTTTTATGTTCCTTTACATTCTGAATTCTTAGAGAAGAATTTTTATTTAGTTTTCTTCAGTGTTTGTATGTGTCATTCCTTCCTCCTCACTCCTTTCATCTGCTCCTCCTGTTCCTTTCAAACATGAGGTCACAGCGCTGCGGCTGATGTCAGCGTGGCTCCGTATTGACAGATCGTTCTGTTAGAAACAGGAGCTCGGTGCTTGTTTCAGATGAGGCAAAAGGGGGATGCAGATGGCAAGAGGAAAATCAGAGGAGTGAGAGGGGAGCAGGCAGGAATATCCAACTGAGAGATATGGGGGAAAATGCAGAGTCCGGGGAAAACTTTCCTGCTGAGGGGCTAGGACCGCTTTGCCCAGGTCACCGAGCTGTGTCCCCTTGGGTGCCCAGCAAGAGCTTTAACCATCGCGCCCGTTTTGGCTCAGGAACCCTAGGAGGTGTAGGAGCAGGGATCACACGCTGCTTCTCTCCTTGTTTACGCCTTCAGCTACGGCAGATCCTCTTGATTGAAGCCAGGATTATAGGATTTCCAAAAGCTAGAACACACACTTGTCGTCCGCGACTTTGCATAAGTTCAGGGGCGGTCCAGAAATCAATTGCCTGCTCTCACGTGGCGCTTGAACTAATTGTCACTGCTCGAGATAAGGAAATCCTCTTCGTAACTCGTCTCGGTTGGGGCTTCCCAAGGAAAATGCCTCCCAAATTAGGAACAGACCTAAAATCACACTGTTGCAGTCTGCTGAAAAGCAATTGCAACTGAAAAAATAGGAAAAAAATGAGAGCTTAGAAAAGGGTTAATAAGCAATAGATGCCATGCAATTAACAGATAATCTAGTAAAACGTGCTCACATCCTGAAGATGTGTCTAGCACTGGGAGCTACAGGCGGTTCTGCCGAGCTTCTTTTACCAGCGTGACGAGGAGAAGCCAACATTTGGAGGAACTGCCCGCTATGCCAACTTTTCTAATGCTCTCATGCATTCGGTTTCCAGTAGGCTGTAAAATGCCAGCTTGATATAGTCATCCGAATTAATATACTTTATTAGCCTTTTTTAGCCTGTCTTCCTGCTTCCATGCGCTGGAGAGGCAGCGTGACCTCGGCCGGGGCAGAGCAGAGGGCAGGGGCGGCGGGGGCCCTCGTGCCGCGGCAGGTAACTCCGCTCAGCAATTTGGGCAAATAATTTGGGGGCAGTTGGCCACTTCTCCAGGAGGAAGTTAGAAAGCAACTGGCAAGTGCTTCGATTCATTGCTTGAGGCCTAAAGCTGTCGGAAAACAAATCTCCCACAAACACGTCCATCTAACTTATTTCCAAATTGAAATATCGCTCATACAGTGTATTTTTATTTCATAGCTGCCTCTGTACAAATGTCTGTGCAGCACGAAGGCTTTTTCTCTTTTTGGAGCAGATCTGGTTTAGAAGCAAACATCTTTGTGGCTTATTAGTCTTTGGAAGGCATCGTTTTGTCCTCGTACCATTCACAGGGAGTGTTGTGCAGAATGCTGATTGACAAAAGTTAAATTCAAAACATGTAGCCATTTTCTGGTGTGTGCTTTTTTTTTTTTTTTCTGATTGAAGGAAAACTACTTAGATGTTTGTTTCCAAAACGGCATCTGTCAGCAATCAAAGGGGAAAAATTGCATAAAACAAATGCAATTGTTTGGAGTAGCATTTCCTGGATCATGTTAAATGCTTGATTTGCTCCCCATTATGCTCACCAAATAATTTTATTTTCCACAATAATTGCAATATTTAACATGTTGTATTTAATCTTGTTTTAATGCTATTAACAACAGCCGCTTATGAAAGGAATAATTGCTCCGCGGGTAAGAACCCACCATCGCCGGCCTGGAGCGAACAATGGCCAAGTTAACTGCACCTAATTGTCCTGAATTTAAACCGCTGGTAACCAAGAGCACTCATCATTTCTTTGCACTTAACTCCCATACTGTCAGGAAGGAAGTGCCGCTGTCATTCATAACCTGAAAACTGTGTGCTCAGCTAAAAAGAAATATTTGTTTATTCCGAGTGCTTATAATTAATATTCTAAAGCAAAATCATATATTGGCGGAGGAAGACTTAAGTACCCTCAAAGCAGTGGTTAATGCAGCAATCAAGCAAAGTTTGCCGGTGGGTCTGTAGCTACACCGGGTAATAGAAAGCCACGTAGACATGAATAGTGATTTATCAGAACTTGGGTGGACAGACATACAGCACGACTGGCTATAAAATACTAAATAAATAATAAGGGTGGGGGGGAAGTTGTTTGGTTTGAGATACAGGAGCAGAGAGAGCAGCATAAAACTGAATCTGACACAAGTTCAAAGGCTGGTTGTTGCTTAATCATTTTACCTTATATTTTGCATGGTTATTTGGAGGGATTTTCTCAAGCAGAAAGCAAGAGAAGGAGCAGGTAGCACCAGCGGACCTGCAGCAACAGAAAATGATAAACGCTTTGGCTGGCCACTGCGAGGACAGTTCCTGGCACGGGGTCTGTTTTTTTTTAGCTGGATTCCGACTAAAACTTAACACTTGCTGCGCTAGCCAGGCTCTTAGCTGTAAATAGGAGGGATGCTCTACCTGCTCCCCGGACCGAAAAGGTGCTTTGGGACTCTGGGCAGTGGCACAGATCATGCACAAACATTTTTTGCACAGTCCGAATATATTGCTAAAGCCAGGGCAGAAGCAAAGACTAACCCGTGAACATTACGTTAGCAGTTTGGGTTTATCCTGAATCACTTGCTTATCTTGTCGCACATCACAGAAGCGCAGAGGTATTCCTGCAGCTCCATGAAAGTCACTTCTGTGCTGCGCTGAATGACGGTTTTGTGGTCTGCACAGCCTGCACTGATATTTTGCTGTAGCCAAATAGTTAAACAGTTGTTAGTATACAAAACACTCAAGAGGAGAATTGTGCGCCCACGAGCTCCCCTTTTTGATGCAAACAGAAATGAATATTGTTCAAAATAGAGCGGATATTTTTAATACATTTTTCCTCTTGTGTCCCAATAATGAAAAGATTTGCAGAGTGGCGTTTTTTTGAGTGCACGAGTTGTATCAGTCATAGTTCAATAGACCTACGAAATATTCCTGGCAGGAGCCCGCTTCCCAGTTCAGAAGTTCATTTTTAGAGCACTTGAGGCAAGGAACCGCTGCGGGGATTGAAGTGCCCTATTATTAGGTGGTGCTGCTCATAGCCCGGCACCCGGCGCTGCGTGCGATGCAACGGGCTGATTTACATGGAAAACATTCATCACCGGGGTAATACCCAGTGCCAGAAAAGTAACACAGTTGTGGCTTCCACAGCACGCGGCGGCAGACAGAAGTGGTAACATATATGATTATCTTGTCCTTCGTTATCCGAGGCGGGATTTTAGCACTGAACATGAGCAGGATTTCCGAACTTCTCAAAACTGCCCTGGAGTTGTCTTTTTCCAAGCTGTCTGTCGGTCCCTCGTGTAAATGTGGGACATGGAGAACCCTGATGCCCAGGAAAGTTTGGCAGGAGGGAGAATGAAATCTCTGTGAGTCCTGGGGAGTTATTCCCCAATGATATTAGGAGTTGAACATTAAAAAACAAGTTTTAAAAATGCAGTAGCAAAACTATATTAAAAAAAAAAAAAAAAAGACAAGAAGGGAATTGTTTAGTTCTAAGGAGCACTTTAGCCCTTTGAGCCTTCATATGAAAAGTCATTCATTTGAACAGTAAGATCTGATATCTAAAATCAAGAAGAAACAAAGAGCCAGAACTTTAATGTCTCCCTTATTAAAAAAAAAAAAAAAAAAAGGAGCATTTGATTCCTTCAGAAAGCTTCTGTCTCTGAGAGGCAAAATAAACTTCAGCAGTTCATACTTTTGTTTTGCCTTTCACTGCCTAAATCATTACACCCACAGATGCTAAGAAATAAAATTAAAAATGAAATTAAAAAAGGAAGAGAAATAGGAAAAAAAAAAGAAGGAAAAACACGCAATCTCCCTTTTCTCCCTTTTTTTTTTTGCTGTCTTTTTTTTTTTCTTTTCCCGGTCACGTACATGAGAAAAGTAGCTGCGATAAACAGATACTGAATCAGACTGAAAGTCTTAAAAAAAAAAAACCCAAACATTGCATGATAGTCTCTAAGCAGTTCCATCTGTCAAGCAGAAATTTTAGGCTAATAGCCTGTGGCGATCTCCCTCCGCAGTCCACTACCTGCCTTTGTCCTATTAAATCTCTTTATTCTCCTTAAAAAAAAAAAAGGAGGAAAAAAAAAGAAGGGGGAAAGGAAAGAAAAACCTTGCAGACCAAAATCATCTGAGTGATGAAGCCCTAATTTTGGCCGCCTCGCTTTGATGTTGAGCAGTGGGTTCTTATTTAAAAAAAAAAAAAAAAAACAGGAGTGAGCGGGAGCGCGGGAGAGGGGGAGAGCGGAGAGAGGAGAAGACAGTGCTGGGAGCAGATGACTTTTCATCTCCACTTCACCTTGCCACCGGCTCTCCGAGAGATTGGTTCATTGTCAAGGAGATTTTTTTTTTTACCCATGATTCCATATGGGATGGAGCGGGCTACATGTTGCCCAACATGCCAGTGCAAATGTTTTCTCAATTAGGTGTCTTATCTCCCGTGAGTTAGCATCAGATGAAGCTTGCTGACAGCATAATGGCAGGGAAAACCTCCGACGGCTCCATCAAATGGCAGCTCTGCTACGACATCTCGGCCAGAACTTGGTGGATGGTGAGTTGGCAGCAGGGCTGCTTTTTTTTTTTTTTTTTCTCTCCCTTTTCTACTTTCCCTCCCTCTCTGACAGAATGTCCCAGACCTCACATTTATCAAATTAACATTTGATTTTTTTCACGCTCCTCGCTGGAGCAGCCTCGCGCTTGCCCCACGCGCGCGCGGCCCCCCGTGCGACAGGAGCCGCCGGCTGGGCACGGCGGCGGCCGCGGGGAAGCTTTTTTCGGGGGGGGCAAAAAAAAAAGAAACAAAAAGTCTGCAAAGAAGGAGTTTGCAACAGCCTTGTGTGGAGCAGCTCGTCGCAGGCAGCCGCCTGACGCTCACTTTGTTTTACTTTATCTGCTGCTCGCGAGCGTCCGTCCGTCCATCCGTCCGCGTGCGCTTTCGCCGGGCAGCCTTTGCTAACGAGGGAGGTGGGAAGTGCAGTAGAGCCCAAGCTAAAGCCCGCGGCGGCGCGTCCGTGTCGGGGCCGAACGGCCACGTGCGGCTCCTGCAAGGTAGAGCCTCTCCTCGGAGACCCCCTGGCTTCTCCCGCCGCCTGCCCGCCTTAGAGCAGGTTACGGCTCTATTAGGAGCCGGCGCCGCGTGTTACAGATCCCACGTAATGTGGCGCGGGCTGCGTTGGGGGGCAATTAAAGTTTCCATAAAGTTGCAGCGCGCTCCGCAGGACGAGTTAACTGGCATGTCGTGGTCAGCCGGGCCAGACAACCTTTGACATCCCGAATCTATACGAGGTAGGGAGAGTTGGGAGGATGCACAATAGCCCATTGTGGCAGGAGATGCAAGTCCCGTTGTGAGGAGGAGAGTCCTCGAGTCATTACTGCCCTCGTTAGCGTGTTGTCCGTTAGGGATTAATTCGTTAGTGGGGCATTTTTAGTTTTCTGTAATTATTATTCTTGCGGCAAGCGTGAATTCTCCCAGCGAGAGGAAAAGTTTGCTGCCAGGACAATGCCTGTATTATCCGCTCCTAACTGGACCGTGAACCTCCGCTCGTTTCACATAGATATCAGTTAAAAAAGGACCGGCGAGTGGAATTACAAAACGCGCCGCGATCGGTTTCATTGTACGCTCCGCCGCGGCGAGCTGGGCTCCCCCCGCGCCGCCCCGCACCGATTTGGGTGTCATTTGGGAAGTTTTAAGACCTCCGAGGACTTGAAAGACTTTTTAAAAGTGAGATCCGGAAGGTTTTTATTCTGCAACGTGGTGGTGGCCATTGTGCGGATCATGTGGCTTGTGTTTCAAGGTGTTTGGGCTTTGGGGTTTTTTCGTTTTGTTTTGTCTCAACTCGTAATTTTTTAACCATCTATTAGAGGTTTCCCAGTGGTTGCCAGCGAAACGTAACGTGCAGCTTTCGGGGAATGGGAACGGCGCAGGGCTAACCACTTTACTTATACTACTGATTTTCCAATTAGACTTTCTGCCAGGGGAAGTTGGAGGGGGAAGGGGTATTTGCATGCACATAAACTGTTGACTATTCATGTGACTTTTTTTTTTTAAGCTTGTTAAACCCCTGTAAATAAGTCTATTGATTCTTAGTTATCGTTTGCAAAGTTTTAAACTGTCGTTTTTTAGCTGCACCCTTTCTATCGTGCTGTGGTTTTACCTTCTAAGTCATATTTGTGTATTTTATTAGCAGTCCTCTTTTCTTGCCTCGTGCCTGCTTTCAGGATGAGGTGTGTCCATGTTTATTATTTAATAAGTATCCCCAAACACTATTAGACCGCTGTTCCCCCCCTCTAGAAAGTACGCTAGGAAGTTTCATTTCAGTCACATGTATTTCACAGATGTTTCAGTGCTGCGAATATATATGTAAAAATGCTGGAAACATTTAGTAATGCACTTGCCTAAAAATAAACAGTTTTATAACCACACATGCTGTTGTTTAGATTAAACATTGCAGAAAGTTCGCCTTAAACTTGAACGTCACACCATTTATTTTCTAAGAGAACGACCCCCCCCACCCGTAGCCTTTTCTGTAGAAGTTGTGCTACACGATAGAGATGTTATTTTTAACTGAAATGAATAATTCACGATCCTTACAATAGATGTGTTAATTGCAAATAATTTTCATCCAAAGTTTCAATTATTGATGGAGTAATAAGCAGTGATTTTACACAGTCTATGAGTCTGAAATGTAAAACAAGAAAGTAGATGGCTATTATTTTTTAACCCCCCAAATCTCATCGCGTTTACCACATCCTGTTAATCAAAGGTAAGTCAAGGAGCAGATTTTAAGGTTTTAAAGACAAATAAAGCTTTGAAAATTACCTCATGCATCGTGTGGCTGCACAGAATCTCGGCTGCACAGAGCTAAACTTCGGGCTGGTACTGCCAGCATACAAAGAGATGCGTGAATGCCCCTCGCACCCATATGGACTCAGCTGCCAGCACTGGGATATGCAATTTTGCTTTTTAATGAATCGTAAACAATTTGTGTGTCAAATGAGCGAGTTGCTTTTGCTTTCCGGAGCAGGGTCTAACTCAGTTTAAAGCTATAGCTATGCACTCTACGGGAGTAGGATGCCCAATTTTAAAGGTTCTGTGTCATTTTGATGAAAGGACCTGTTATAATGAAAGAAACGGCTTTATAAAAGGCTGGGTGTAGTAATCTCTCTTTCTTTCTTTCTCTCTGTCTCTCTGTCTCTCAAGCTCACACTCTCCCTCTTTCACGCCACTCTATAGCGTGTTTATAGCTGGAGATAATGGAGATTGGGCGATCGCATGATTAGGAAAATGAATGGACTTGGTCGTGGGGCAGAGCAGCTTGCAGTTTTGAAAGGTGCCTTGAGAATGCTGCGTTCTAATTTTGACCTTATTTTCTTTCATGAATAATGTGTATTAATGCTTCTTTAATTCATTTTTCCTCATCGCAGCTAGTTTTTCTCTTTGATGGAATGGCTAATGTATTTTATCTTACTTGCCAAAATAGCAAAAGGTCACAGCAAAAGAAAAATGTTATTTTTCTTTCTCTTAGCCAGTTATAAATGTTTCGGACTATTTCTGCAGCACCCAGACGATTTGCACGCTTTAACAGTCATTACATTTGTCACCACAGTTTATAACGAATCTTTTAGAAAGCCAATCTGTTTTTCTCTTGCTTCAAACATGTAAGTGCAGAAATAGTTATTATTTTGGCTTTATCATAATGTGACATTTTAGCTGAAAACTTCCCCAAAATACTGCAAATTTACATAAGAAGGGATTCTCTATTTTTATATGTTCAGATATATTAACAGAACAGCCTGAAGATACCATATAATCATTTTTTTTGGAAAAATTATCATATTTTTTAGTTACTGACTGGCACTTTTTATTTAAATTAGATACTGTCATAGAGACACTAAAGGGTTAGTCACGCAAAAGTTCCAGTACTCTGCCTTGCATTTGTAACAAATATGTGCAGCTGGGCTACTTTTATAAATATTTATTTCAGGTTGATTATTTTTTTAATTATTTGCTCTAGCAAGCCAATATGATGTGATTATTATATATGATTAATAAGGGATTGTCTGCAAAATTCCTTTGCGTCAGATTGTTGAAATGTATGCGTAGCAAAAGTAGATATTGGAGAAAAATGCTCAATGGCAACACAAAAATAAAGACTCTGGGCCAAATTCTGCTCCCGTTTACACTGGCATCAGCCACTAAGAGAGGTGGAGCGAGTCCAGATTTACCTGCCTGAGCCTGAGAACAAACTTTGACCCAGAATTTGCGGATCTCACTCCAAACAGTTTTGAAACCCAAACTGTTTTCCATTGCAAAATATCTGAAAAGAAAAAGCTTCATTAATAAATAAGAAGCCCTTTCAAATGCCTCCCAGTATGAGTTAACATGCAAACTGCTGTTACTGAAGGCGAGAGTTCAAACAGATCTTTCAATCATTTTCCAAAATAATTCTCTTCTTTTTTTATTCTTCAGCTACCAATCCATATTTCAGTGTATACACCCTTTTTTCTTTAGGTGCCATCAGTAAAATGATCATATAGTAAAGATGATAGAATTAGACTGGATATGTTTATTTTGTTCCTTTAAATGCTTTTAAACTAACATCTATGATCAGTTTGTTACTGAAGCTCTCAGTAAAAACTCTTGTTTCATGCCTCCGCGCTCCGTGTTTCCAAAGGGATAGCTGGAATAGCTCAGGTAATTTCCACTGTCGGAAAAATGAAAATTTCAAAGTGCTAGTAGCATTTACGCAATTAAAAATTAATAGCATTCTCAATATAAATCTCACTGCAACTGAGATTAAAAGTGGCGGTGCATTTAATAAACATTTTATTTAATTTCATCATATGGGAAACTGGCTGTTGCTGTTGACACTTAAAAATCTGGAAGCACCAAACTCCCAAATTAGTATTTCTTATTTCAATCCGTGAGCCTGTCTGTGTATATGTGGCCATACATGTATTCTCACCCCGTGTACGTGGTGATGCCCACATGCTGCCGGGCTGTGCAGGGCTCTGCCGAGCTGCGCTTCCTCCTCATCATTTACAGTGTATCAAAAAACATACCTGTATTTATAATTATCCTTGACTTGCCCTTACAAAAATAACAAAGTGTGAACAAAGTAATATCTCCACGTGGATTTTCTTAGTTTTATGGAGCAATGATGGGAGTTCAAATACTGCTCAGCTGCCGCAGAAATGTTGTTGTTGAAACTATTCCTTCCCCATCCAAGCTGCTGTGTTCGTGTGTAGGCTGAGCACATGGGAGCAGCGCAGCATGGCACGCTCTATCTAGCATCCTGCTTTTCCGTACGCATCCTCCTCCCGCAAGGATTTGTCCTGGTGCTTTTTTGTTCCTTTTCCTTCACCTGTCCCAAATATCACCACGAATGGTTCTAATTTAAAGCCAGAGGAGTCAGTGGCTGATTAGAAGACAGGAAATTGGAGGATTAAACTGTCTGGTTGAACTTCCTTTACTTATCAGTACTGTGTAACTTACCCGGGATTATAAACTCAATGGGACAATTCCTACAATGTATTGCTACTTCTGTTTTCTTAATTTTATTTTTCTATGAAAGTCTAAAAATGGGTAGCTCATGGCCACAGACCAGTATTTTTTACAAAACTGAAATGCTGTCGGTTCAATTTAAATTTGGATAAAGATCTTTGGATGTGCGGCTTCACTCCCTCTCCAGCTCTGTGGTCTTATAATCTATATTTTAAATTAAGTTGGTTACGTAAACAACGAAGCAACAGATACTTTCGGGGAGAGGGCGGGAAATGACATCAGCGGGTAAGAGGAGCAGGCACCGGTTAACCCTTGTGCGGCCCTCGGCGCTCGGCTTTGCTGCACCCGGGACCCAACGGGACAGGGACACTGGCCATTCCCGATCCTCTTAGTCTTAGATGCTCGCTGTGATCAGCTCTGAGCAGGGATCTGGAAGTGCTGGTGCTGTGGTGGACATGAGACCACCGAAGAAGAGGAGAACACGGGCTGCCCAAAGGGTCTGGCACACAGTCTGAGTCCAAGGGCTGCGACACTAATCATGTACCTGAGTTTAAGCACTGGGATGGGATATCTAAACTGACGGGGACACGTGTGATGATGTCCGGCATCGTGATCCCGGTACATCAGGCAAGACTGTCACCAGTACCGGGGGTAACTAGAGGTGGAAGTGAAAATAACGAATATCCTGGAAGGTTTTGCTGCTCCATTCCACATGGTTCCCGTAAGGACAAAAGGTTCTGAAACTTTTTGTAGGCAAGGAGGTAAATATCTGCTTTCTCAGCAGGGAAAAAGGAAGGGGAGAAGGTAGCTAAGGTCTGAGGTGTATCGCGAGGCTCCCTGAGCTTTAATCCCGGTGTGGAAGTGCTCTCGGAGTCCTGCCAGGAGCACACTCTGCTTCCCCCCCGGCTCCCTGCTCCGCTAAATGTGGAGCTGGCACTGACAGTATCCGAAGAGGATTTTAGGATGAATCAAGTTGGGATTTTTTTGTTGTTGATTTTGTTTGTTGTTGTTTGTTGGTTTATAAAACCATGATTTCCTTCAGTAATACCTTTGACTGGTTGCCACCGCCACTGGTTTCCCTAGGAGTATCTCTTAGGCAAGCAGAGCGGGACAGGTCCCTTGTCAGACACAGGCCACGCGGAATGCCGAAGCTCCTCGCTCGATGTGCACCTTTACACCCAGCTGGCCCAGGTGAGCAGGCCCGGGACGTCCCAGAGCTCTCCGAGCCCCTGCTGAGCAGGGCAGCCCGATCCGCCTCTGGTACCAGCACCGTCCCGGCCTGCGGCCCCTCTTCTGCATATCCCCCGTAAGAAAGACCAGCGCATCCATTCCCTATGTAAGAGACTTCTGAAAAGCAGTTTTCAGTAAGCTGACATGACTAAAGCAGAGGAAATAGCTGTATTGACTAAAGCAGTGAGATTCAAAATATTTTGCCTGTACTAGCATATCTGTTGTTCTTTGGGGTTTTTTTTTGTTTTGTTTTTTTCTCTTTTTTTTTCAGAAGGCTGTGAAACGTAAAGTTAGCAATACAGCTAGATATGGGTGGGAGTGTTGCATGGTACAGATGGCACTAGAAGCTTGTAGACTTTTACTACCAGTAATTGCAGTGCCCTTGCTTTCGAAGGAGCGCACGCTGCCCTTGATGTACACAAACAGCCCTATTAATTTCACAGCCCAATTGGAACTGTGGACGTGGATTGAGGTTGTCAATAGGAGCAAAGCAGAAATTGAGAGCAGTGTTTGACTTCCCCACTCTAAACACCACCGACTCAAAAGGCACAGGCTGTACGTGGTCACCGGCAGAGGTTTAGTGAGTAAATTAGAGGGGAGGGTTTTGCTGGTTTGTTTTTCTTAGTCCAGAATTCAGCTGAGCTGGAGAAACTGGACCAGATTCTGCACAGAAATATGCTGCCTTTCAGAAAGCATCATCCTTCCTGGTGCAGCGGAAACTGAAAGTAGAGCATGGCCTTATGGTTTGTGCAAGTGTGAAGAGGATTCCAAATGTGACCCAAATTAACTTTTTATGCTCTACGCAAGAGAAGAAAAACTGTCCTATTTGATGGCTCATTCAGCTTGCTTTTATGTTTACTCTCAGGACCAGAGAGCAACAGCAGGTGTGTGTACTTCTGTTTGCCACTAGTATTTTTTTTGACCAGAAATTTTCTCTTGCGCTGCCATCTGCAAGGATAGGTTAAGAAAAGTATGTAAATCTTGAGTTATTTAGGGCAGCGACTTAAAGGTGAATCACCAAAGTTTATAGATCAGCAACAGAACAAGTTTTCGAGGGCTGTGAGCAGACACTAGTAAAACTCACATTTACTGACAAACTGCTGCTAGCAAGGCCTTGCAGTTTATATAAACTGCAATACGTGTATGCATTGCAACAGGACTTGTTGCTTCCTCTCCTTTTATCCTCATTTCCTAAGGAAATGAACCTGGAAAGATTGTGCTGTCTGTCTGCCATGTGCAATGAAAGAAACTGCAGCATGAGGCATCACACCCAAGGAAACTTCTCATGTTCAAAAACCCATAATTATTTCTTAAACAATTTACCAGAAGACAACAACTTTCCTGTGGATTTTGGTCATCTCACCTACTTTTTCAGCATATAACTTTTATACTGCAGAGACATGTAGAGTTGTTAAAAATCTCCGGAGAAGAGCTCTGGCTCTCTACAGCCACTGTGTTTAGATCCTTACTACTTCTGTGCTGACAGCCATTCTCTTCATTCATATTGAAGTTTTATGAGATTATGCTATGGAGAAATAGGGAAATGCCTTCCATAACGGTGTGTGAGCTTGTAGGAGGAGAACTTAGTCCTAAAATAGTGGGATTTCCATAGTGGGGAAGGCCTGGCTCCTGGCTGGCAATGAGTAAGTGCAAAGAACCGAGAGAAGAAGGTTTGCCAAAGCATGGGAATGCGGCAGAGCCGCTGTGGGGAGCAAGGAAGGCAGAATTTGATATGCAAATCCTTTCTGAGGCATTTTGAAGAGTAGCGGAGTGCTCACACCTGAGTAAAGGCAGTGACTCATCTTTAGTTCGCAGTCTTTCAAATCTCTCTTGGAAGCTGTTTTCTTTCTTTACTTAAAATCCCATTCAGTAGGTATGGACTCCAGTAACTGGACCACTGCACAGACAAATAACTTGGGTTAATTTTCCTTTCCTTAAATGCACAAGATGTGGTTTGAATTGCAGATTAGAGGAGCATTGCCCCAACCTTTGCAAAAGGAGGCAACTCCCTAGCGGGAAGCTGAAGAGCCATAAGATGATAGCAGTAATTGAACAGAACAAGCCTGAGCCCTTGCCCATGGCCAGCAGTGCAGCTGATCCTGCTTAAGATGTTTGGCTGCCCAAGAACAGATCAGTGGGCTGGGAATTTTTAGTTTTCCTTGAGATGGGTAAAGAGACTGTAAGTGAAATCCCTGAAAGTTGTACCTGGAAAAACATGTTCAGTGCGAGGAGGCCTCTTGGAAGATGAGGAATAAACAGACTGTTAGGGGTAGAATGAGTTTTGAGGGTGGTGACAATTTCAGTTTCATGCCAACATCTGTTCAGGTACTTAGGACTGTAATAATCAGGCACCTGCCCTGCCGTGCGTGTGTTCCTGCGCAGGAGCGCGGCGGCGTTTGGGCCCCGCAGGTGTCTGCACCTGCAAAACGCAGGTGCCTCCTGTGAGGAGGCAGGCGGTGGTGCATGGTTCTGCTGGGAGCTGCCAGATCCCTCACTCGAATCTCCTTCTGTCTTGCCTTCCCTCTCTGTGGAGTGGAGTAATAAAACTTATCTACCTCAGAAGGGGTGTTGGATGTTAATTAATGGGTTTTCAAGATTATCTAAAGAAAGATGCCCTGACTGTAATATGTTATTTTATACAAAAGAGTTACTTACAAATACAAAGTTTTGCAGAATTGAAGAAGCTAAGGACCCAATATGTTGTACAGTCTTTCCATCCACCAGCAGTCTCTGGTGCTCTCAACTGTTTACTTGTTGCTGTTTTTTATTTGCCTTTAAGCCAAACACTATGGGTTGCTCATAGAGCATATGCTTCTTCGCGCAGAACACAAGTAAAAGCAATGTTCGCTGATGAATCACTGAATTCTCACTCTCCAAATCAAGATAATAATATAATAACGCTGGACTGAGGAAGCCTGAAGTGCCACGTACACTTACACCATGCATGGCAAAAGAGATGTCTGTATCTTCCCAGGATTTTGCATGCTGCTCTTCCGTATTAAGTGGGAGTGTGGTGAATTCAGCAGATTACTGGCTTTTCATTAAAAATTAAATGTACAATTTTTTAGATGAATTTTTCACATATGCTTGTGGGCAAACAATTTTTGATTAGTTGTTGACATATAGTACACACAGTGTGTGCGTGTGTGTGTGTGTGCACATGTATATTTACATGCACGATATATAAATAAAATCCAGACAGTAATGTAGTGTTAGTAAAGTCCACTGATAGTCGTTAATTTGGTGAGCCTTGCATAGGATGAAAAGCACGATCTTTCTCAGATGGAATAATTTTCGTTTTCATTGCATCACATTAGGATTTATTCACCCAAAGATCAGCACCCGAGTGCACAACCGAGTGCAGCTCATCCAAGTGTCCTCTCCGTGGCATCCGTCTGCTCAAGGAAGCCTCTTTTCCTCTGCTACCTTCGCAGGGAAGCAGCACGATGTCTTCTCCTGTGTCGGGGTAGTCACGTCAGTGGAAGGAACTTCCTCCATTTGATTTTAACTAGAAACCAGGTGGCAAAACGGGGCAAAAGATTCATAAAGATCTGAAATGTCTGAAGATGAACGGCTTGAAAAACACTGTAGTCATGAGGCAACGAAAGAAGAATGTTGTCATGATTTGAAAGTAACATTGTTCCGTAAACGGAGACGTGTGAAGCACTTGCTAACCTGAATTAGTTCTGAGTCTTGGTGCACGTTTGTGTAATTCTGTTCATTGAAGCTTTGAACAATCAGGAAGGGAAAACCAGAAAGAAATCTATTGGGGGAAAGTATTTGAGTTGCTTGCTGGCGGTGTTTATTTTATCTGCAGTGATTCAGCTGTCTTTTTTTCATATTTGAGGCAGAATAATAAATATGTGCAGATAAATAAATACAAATAACATAGTATAGTTCTGTTCCGTGACCTCTCTTTTCCGGTGTTGATCTAGCGAAGATTTTTTTTTCCTCACACAAATGGAAGCTGTGGAGAAGTTTTCAGACACTTTCTCTCCTAAGTTTTCTGCAGAAAATTTTGATGTTTCTTGATGACTGACCTGTTTCTAACGCAGGGATCTGGTGTGCAGAAAGGAGGAATCTTGTGTTTGAGTTATCCCCTGTGGAATAAGATTGACTAAGTGCAGCCACATACTTTTTATTATAGTACTTTGTGATAAATTTTCCTTGGAGTTGGTGCTCTTTGCAGCATGGGTTGTGCTTTCCTGCCGTGCTCTGAGCTCTTTCAGTGCTCCATGACATTTACTCGTCTAACGGAGATCTTTACCTTTGTGCTGTTATACTTGTTGCTGTCTTACTCAGTTAAGAAGTACAAATAGCCACAGCACTGCCAGCTGCGGTCCCAGGCTGGATCATTACTCCAGATTTGAGGTTAATCAACTGCAAATTCCATTAGCTTCATACGGAGTGAAAATAAAGAACAGACGGTCTCGCAAGCGAGCCAGAAGTCAGGGGCAGTGCAGGACGGCTGCTCTTCAGGTGCTTCTTCCCTTGCACTGCCATCTCTGAGGAGAGATCGCAGGACCAGATCCCTCCCCAGAAAAAAGATTTTCATGGAAGTTTTACAGACTTTTTTTATTTTTCCTTCTCTTTCCACTTTCTTCCACTTGCTGCAAATGTTAGTTCTGCGTTTGTTTCGGAGGGGGTTTTTGCGTTTTTTCCCCGGAAGGCCATGCGCAGCCATCACTGGGAGCTGCTTTCCAAGACGCCCTGTGCCCTTGCCAGCTCGGTGGCGGTGCCACATGTCACCGTCCCGCGCAGGGAGGCACCGGGGGGCGGTTTGGGCTGCGGTTACTCTTGTTGAAGACCCCCTTGCTCAGGCCTCGTTCTTGCACATGCTGCCGGGCATGGGCGCCCTGTGGGCTCTGCCGGGGGTTCTGCAGGACTCAGGGTTAAACACACAGCAGAGCAGTAGCAGGAACCAGGCCCAGCCGCCTCCCTGCTGCGTTTATTCCGCGCATTGCCCATCCATCCGTCCCCCCTTTCCCTGTCAACGGCTGTTTTCCCAGGAGTCTATCCGCTTTTTGCCTGGTATTCCCTGTGGTTCTGCGCGTAGTGCAAGCTGTCAATATTGCTTGAAATATTAAAAAGTAGTGTGGAAACCTGGAATTAAAATCCTTGGATGGAAATTGCTGCTGTCTGAAGGTAATGCATCTGCTGCGTCTAGATTCACTAAACCAAAAGCTCTGCTACTAAACCCGAAGAACTCCAGGAAAGTTTGTAACCAGAAGGTGAGACGTTCCTGCATGCTGAGTGCACTGTGGCTTCCAGGCTGCTTTCTTAAAATCTGCATTAGCTCAGTATTTGCGACCCAGGATGAGTTTGGAGCACTGTGGATTTTTCCCTTCCTCTGCATCTTTATCTATTTGAGCAATTTTGGTAGGAAGGGGAGGTGCCCGCAGCGATGTGTGTATCTCCCTATATACATATGTTAGATTATCACTGGCATGCCGCTACAAAAGGTTAGGGAAAATATTGCTGCCAACAGAACTAAAGATTAAATAATCCAATCTCTGGGAACTGTAAACTAACAATCACTACCACAAACGGGCCCTTTCTAATCATAGTTTGTGGTGGAATGAAAGATGCAATTGTCTGGAATTGATGAATATGGGATCCATGCTGGCTCCGGGGTCAGAGGTCCCCGCATGCAAAGGTCCCTTTCTCTGTGGCACTGCTGCCTTTGTGTAGCGTGGCTTGGCAGCCATCTCCGTGCACGTCGGCTACCTGCCAATGCAGCTGGTACTGTGCAACTGTCTGCTACGGACTACAAAGCATCACTCAGCAACCAGCAGCTCCGCATGGGGCCCCTTTTCTAGGATGACAAAGAAAGATGGGCTATACATTCTGCCATCCCTGCCCATTAAAAAGACTCTTAAATTGCATTACTACAAGTTATTGTTAATTATGTAGTAGTCACTGGATCTGTATGATCCTTTTAGGGCTTGGTAATCTTTGCTGTGTGCTAGCTGCGTAAGTAATGGAGAGGGAAAATCATTATTTTGCCGTGTAAAAAGTAAGTAGTGGCGTGGTAAGTCACTTGTGCAAAGCCATGTGAGTGAAGCCTCCCTTGGAATTGTGTGCTCCACAGTTTTTAGCATACGCAGGAAAAAATGGTTCACTTGGACATTTTTTTCCGAAGTTGTGTCCTTACAGTTTCAAAATTCATGTTATAGATAAGCTTGGGAAATGGTTTTGTGTTTGTTTTTAGTAAGCATTGATCCTGAAAGGTTGTTGGTTGTTAAAATGTGCTTTGAGCTGCAACTGAGGTGGCAGAAAACAGAGTTGCTCGTTACAGTAAATATATAATCTCATCTTCAAAATCATTAAATTAATGAGTGTTGAACTTACGGGATTCTGATAATAAAAGCAGCGTCTCTGGGATGTTGAAGCAGTGCTGATGGTTTTTTTCCTCAATAGTGCATTTCATGGCTGAAAATGCTTGTAAAATGTGCGATGGGCTGAAGGTCCCTGTTCCTCTTAGTACTGAAGTCCCGGTGGCATCGTGAGGAACAGCCAAGGAGCTTGGGATCACATTGGGATATGTGAGGAACTGGATCAAAGCTAAATCCACAGGCCTGATTCCAGTGGGTATTTTCCAATTCCTGTAAATCCATTGGTGTTAGCATGAAACTGGAGAAACTCACTTGGTGCAAGTGAGATTGGAGTCACCCTCAGTAGGATGCATAGAGGACTTACTGCATGGATCCAAGTCACTTCCACCTAAATATCCCGGGCCAAATGCTTAGCTCCTGTCACCTGGCACTGCTCCACTGAAGCCGATGGAGGGAAACCAGCTCACCCTGCCGAATGTCTGCTGGGCCTTAATTTTTCAAGCGCTCCAAAAAAAAAAGTCTGTAAAGCAAAGAAAATGTTGGAACTTGATTATTCATGCCTGTTTCTCTCTTTGCTTTTTTCCTTCTTTTTCTGCACTATTTATGATCCTGCACATGCCTCCTGTAGAGCTGGCAGCCTTCCTAAGATGTACACCAAAATCTAGGAGGGAAACAACACAAGTTCTGTATGGTATCATTGCGAGAGCTGGTCTGTTGAACCACATTTATTTCCTCTTTTGTTCAAATTACATAAAAATCTGAGAGACACGAGATACAATAGGGGGAGATGAGAACCGCCAGTCTTCAGTTTCTCTCTTTCCTCCTTGCGTCTAATATTCCATTTCTTGCCTTGTTCTGATATCGGCTATTTGAAATCGTTATATATAATTTAACATTATACAAAAGTATTGTCATATCAAACATAGTGAAATGGATTCCAAAAACACCATCTGGTATTTGGGAATGCACTGTGAGTTGGGAACGTGAGAAGAGATATTCTTTGCCACTTTGCTTGGGACCCAGCCATTAGCAGTGTAATTGCCAAGAAAAGGTGACAGGCTTCAGGCTTAATGCAAGTGGGTTTTTTTTTCGCTCTCTCTTCCCCAGCCTATTAACTCTATGAGTCCTAAACTCGATGCAAAAGGCGCCGTAAGGGCAGCGTGAGCCCCCACACAATAGTCTCCCTTAAATGTGAAGGCAGGGCAGCAAATAAAAGCAGTCGCTGGGCTCCTATAAGGAGACTGGAGCAAGTGGAAGCAAAATAAGCTTGTTGAGAGGAGGAAAGAAATCAGACGTGTATGTTTAAAGCTGCAGTGTGCTCTGCAGAATTGTTCTCTTAAGCAGCGGATTTGTAATGATTAGAGTTTTCCAAGCTTTATCCAAAAGCTTATTTCAAAGCCAACATTAGTTTCCTCTAATCCACTCAAAATTGCAAGCCCCATCTCGTGAAGGTCATCCGCGACCAGTCTCACCCCGTTATTTCACGTTCGCTCTCTCCTTCCTCTGCGTCTCCATCTAGCCCTTTAAGGAAGGGGGAAAAAAGGAGAGAGGGCTTAATAAATTAAAATCTCAGCTTGATTTCTGTGGGAATATTATTCTGATGTGTCAAGACCCAAAGGGCACATGTGGTGCAGCTCATAGAGCCCCTCTACGAGCTCTCCTCTATGCTACAACTGGCAGGTGTAATTCTAACAAGTTTTGCCAATATTTCTCACCTGAGAGTCAGATCAAACAGGAGGGAAGTAAAAAATCGGCGGTATTTGAACAAGGATCAAAGTCTCCATGTAATATGGAAGCAAATAAAAATTGCAGCAGAGGATGAAAACAAGGGAAAACCACAGAAATATTTTAATCTTCGGTGATTTTCATCTAACATTTGAAATACAGCCTTATATTAACTGTGAACTTAAAAAGGGCCACATTGATTTGTTTCGGTATGTCAGAAACTGCAATGCTACAATAGATTTGCTATTAAATTACACAAAATAAAATGATTTCTGGTGGGTGTATCTAATGCTTGCCAAATTAGATGAAATGAAAGCTAACCCTCTTAGTCTAGCTGTTGTTTTTAAATATTTATGTCTTTAACAGACATTTGTATGTGCCATGAGGGGGACTAGAAACTCCTTTGCTATCAGTCAGTTTCTGCAGACGTGCAAAATTCTCCTTGTCTCGGTGCCGGTTCCCGTGCAGCGCTCGCACCAGCAGCTCTCTGCGCGGCTCCCAGATGAGCTGCCACCTCCCTGGTGCGGCTCCCACTGGGTATTTATGTGCGGGGCCCGTGTCTTGCTGCCCGGCAGCCTGCGGGTGCAGCGCAGCTTCCAGCGCCCAGGATGCGGGTGCTGAACGGCCGATGGGAGCCCAGGGCTTCCCCATGTGCTCCCGGCACCCCAGCCCGCAGCACCGCGGCGGAGAAACGCATCCAGCAGCCCAACATCCTGGTGCTCCTCTCAAGGAGCTCGGAGTCGGGCCCTGGTTTTGCCCCTGCTACCTGGCTTGCAGCACTGATTCCTCCTTCCAAGGCAGTGACCGTTTCTGATTTATCCCCGCTTTTACATCAGGTTTCTTGCTTTGAGCTTTGGTGGTCTGAACTGTCCCCAAAGCTTCCCAGTCCATAGCCCTGTCCAGAGACATGTGAGAGACCCTGGGGATTCCTGACCCCGCACAGGGAGCCAGGAGCACAAACACAAATGTTTGACCATTTAATTTCTGATCTTCTTTGTAAATCTCTGTGCAAGACAGCGCACCAGGAAGGCCAGAGGAAACCAGAGCTCCGGCCCTGCAGCTCTTCCAGCAACTAAGGCTGCAGTCTAGCTGCTTTGCAGCTGTGCTCTTGCCCGACCCTTTCCTATGGAATTCCGTAAAGTTTCAAAATAGGTGTTTATTTAATGGCTTTAATCAACAGCTGCAGTGACAAAGAGCCTGCGCCCGCATTGGCTCCGTGCCTGGGGCGAGGACGTGAAGCCTCTGCGTTGTGCAGGGCAGCACGGGGACACGGGCCCCTTCCCGGCCCTCCTTCCCTCCGGCCCCGCGGCTCCGGCTCCGGCTCCGCTCCCTTCCCGGCTTGTGCCTGGGGCTCCCCGGGGCTCTGCTTTGCTCTGCTGACATGATGACAAACTGCAAATGAATCATCAAAAGTCCTCAGAACTAAAATGACGAAAATATTAGTTGCTCCCCCCGCCAACCTCCACTGCCATCCGGCTCTCCCATTCCCCCTGCTCCCGTTTCGGTGGCGGGCAGAAAATGCAGATGCCGCGACAGCGCAGGATATTTTTAAGCAGGAGCATCTGGCTCCTTGGCAGACTCCACAGGCAGTTGGTTTGGTTGTTTTGGAGTTGCCTCTGGGTCTGTCACATGTTTTGGCATCTGACTGCTTGTCTGGGCTGCCTGGGCCTATTGGACATATTTTTTCCTTGACTCACCTTTGATTTCGAATCGCTTCTTCCTTTCCCTTGCCAGGGAGCGGCGACAGCGGCGGCTCCACTCGTGCCTGCGCAGGACGGGCCGCCCGATGCGCCCCGAGTTCCCTTTGAGGAGAGGCCAAACACAAGGGAGAAAAATGATGATTTCAAAATGCATTTGCAGTTTATTTGAAGGGAACCTCATAAAAATGTTTTTTACTGATCTGGTGTAAAGAAGGCATCATTTAACTTCTGTAGTTTTGCCTTTTTTTTTTCTTAATTAAACCAAACCAAATTAAGCCCATTCAGAAATAGTAGGGAAAATCATGCAATAAAAATTCTAAATGAAAGCTCCCACTTTGTATTTTTTATTGGTGTTAAAATGTTGCTTAAAACTGAAAACTCCTTTTTCCCTTGCCTATTAGTTTTGCCTCTGTCAAGTACATATTTGGAAGCTCTGTGTATGTTGTCGCTGTTGATATTAAGGGTATCAGAGAATAGGATATTGGCAGACTTACAGAATGAAGGTATTTGTGCCTGGGGCAGAGCAGTCGCGCTGTGGGCAGCTCGGCTGCATATTCGTCTCTGTGAGCTTGAACCGTCCTCCAGCCACGTGTGGAGCAGGTCACTGCGGAGCCTGGGGTCATTCACACACCCCCGCGTGCAAACCCTCAAACCCACCTTGCAGGAGACTTCTGTATCCCTCTTCTCCTCAGTGCTGCCGAGCTTGGTCCCAGGAAAAGCCCTGGAATCCCCCAAACTGTCCAGGAATGTTTGTCAGTATTTGCCCTGGGCACACCATACATACAAGTCAAATTAAAGTGAGTTTCTGCGTCTCGTGCCTCCAAAAAGTCACTGCATGCGCATGATGCATGCATGAGCTTTGAAATCTTGAAAAGAATGGAACAGCAAGCTAAGCAAATATCCAGCATCTCCAATGTGTTTTTAAGAGTCATCTCAGTATTCTGGGGAATCTGCATCATGAATTTTGAATACGCGGCATTAGCAATATCATGAAGAGGAATCCCAAAGGACCTATCTCCACCAAGTAACAAATCTTGTAAAAGAGATTCACAATAAATCCTTTCATGGGCCTTGGCACTTGGATGGAATTCCACAGATTCCCTGTTGCGTTTTCCTATGAGGAAAGAAAAAAATAGGTCCTTTGGGGCTTTTGATTCTGTGAGTTGGTTTTGTGATAGGAAAGCACCATATGGGTGCTTTCACCTTTGTTTTTCAGCACCTGCAGCGTTTGGCAGACGTGCTGCCGAGCAGAAGCAGCAGCACAAAACACAGTGTTATTGGGAGAGGGAGATGCCGTTCTGAACTACCCGTCCTCTCGGGGCAAGCAGACAGCAGCAAGTGGCTACCAGCAAGTCCTGGGGGATGGTGTGGTTACGCTAACTCATTTTTAGAACAGCCTTGTTCATATTATCTTAAGTCTTTGCAGCCCCTTCCAGCAGGAACCTCAGTTTTTAGGGGCTTCTGCCTCAGCAGTAAGAGTCCGTGGTCGAAGCAGGTGTCCAAGGCTGGTGACCTTCAGACACAGTGCGTTAAAGTGAGGGGGCTTCTCTGTCTGCCGGTGAGCACTTACCAGAAAACCAGGTAAGTCGTTAGGCACATGGTGATATTCTTTAAAAGCTGTTGACCCTTTTAATACTGTGGAAGTCCTGCAGTGATGGCAGCTGGACGGAGGGGCCTTTTACAGAAACAGCGAGGTGCCCTTTAACGTTCCCGCTTGGTCTGTCGACTGCTGGCGAGTCGCAGCCAAATGCATTTCAGACCAGGCAGCTGGCTGCATTTCTCATCTTATTGTTGCACAAAATCAAAAATCGGTCAAAATCAAGGTGTTCCATCAAATCCTTCCCTATCTAGTGTTCACCTTTGCATTTTGGAGGCATCATCTGTCTTGCTCTGTTCTTTTCTGTGAGCTGTTCCACAGCAATAATGTTTTCTTGGGTCTCTGCAAGACTGAGGATCATCTAGTGAGAAATGACAAAATGAGCCCCTCTGCTTGGCAAGGAAGCAGTGACAGCAAAGAAAGGGGCCAGCTGATTTGTGCAAGATTGAGCACCAGCCTGTGGCAGGTTAGGACTCAGGTCCCTCAGCAACTGAACCCTTTTGCAGACCTTTAAACGTCTGCAAACTGCCTGTGCAAGATAAATGATGATCCTGGCTTCTCCTGCCTTGCCCATGTCCTTCTTGCCCTGAACTTCAGTGATTTGAGGAACCTGGCTCTTTTATCTTCCTAGCTGAACAAGGGAAAAGGTCCATCTGCTTCCCTCGGCCCAAATGAGTAGCAAGTGAAAATATAAACCTCTTTAGAAATCATTTCCCATCAGGACACAAAGAGCTGGATGAGGTCGGAATTAGGACTGAGCATTATCCCATGTAAATCCCCTGGAAGCTGCTCTCACCAACAGGCTTCTGGTGCTGCATCTTGGTGCTGCTTGCGCTCTTACAAGTGGCACTATCAATGCTGAGGTGGAAGGAGAGCCTGAGTTTGGGGAACTGTTTTTCCCCTTTCAACAGAAAATTGCCACTGTTCAGAATTAGACTTCCAAAGCAGGGACATGGCTTGGCCACCGCTGAGATGGATTTAGTCTCCCAGAAAAGTTGTTTTCTCTGCCGCCATCTGACACAGGTAGAATTAGTGCCAATGTGGTGAGGGTAAATTACAGCCAACGTGATGTGGAATATCTTGTGCACGAACCTGTGTAGCTGTGTAATTGCTTGGCATGTCTTTGGCCCTTCACTTGTCCCAAGTGATAAGTTTGTGAATGGTTTCTGCGAAGAATAATTCCGAAACTTAGAGCCAGCTATTTTCCTCCCTCCATTACCCTGCTGGAAAAGATTTCACAGCAGTTTGTGTTCACTGCAGAAGCCTGCAAAAGACGAGGAGTTAATCAGGACTTTGGCTATCAGTCTGCTCTCTTAGCAGAGGGTTTTGGAGTTGAGTTTGAGTGTTCAGAGCTAGAGGACTTTCCTCACTTTTGAAATGAATTAAGAGTTGTCACATAGAGAAAACAATGACTTAAGATTTGGATCATCTAGAATCCAAACTGATTCATGGAAACAGATCCAAGGACCAAAATAATTAAAAAGAAAAAATGGAAATCACATGTGAAGCAGGAATAATGCTTCCCACCTCTCAAAGCCTGCAGAAACGTGTAAAATAGATAGGGAAAAGCATGGTATAAATTTCACTCCTCTATTCTGGAGTTGAGGTCAGTAGGACACTGAGGTTATGGAAGTGACTCCTAGAGATTCACTGTAGAGGAGATCCAGAAATAGCTTTGTGCACTAAGGTTAACAGGACATTTAAATAGGATTGTAAAAGAAACAAAAAGTTTAGCACATAATGTGAGAATGACTGTACTCTCCTGATGGACTGCACACTCTCCCCTGGAGCATTAATCACTTTTTCTCTGCCTTCTTCATGAAATAGGTCATTCTTCCCTTTACCACTTGGTCTTATGATACCAGACTCTGCCTTCGCATCCCCTTGCACGTGCCAGGAGCCCTGGCCCCGTAGCAAGCGGAGTCGGGAATGGGATTGGACTTCCAGGAGTGCCATTGGACACCTCCTTCTCCATCCCAGGGGCATCCCAGCCCCAGGATAAGGCGATTAACTCCTAGGGACAGGCACGGGGTCCTTCATTGCGCCTCAGGTGACCTGGAGTCCAGGGCTCAGTGAGCTCCACAAGCCAAAACTCTGGGTTTGGTTTTGTGGGCTGGGGTCTAATCTATGAACTTTATATCACTTAAGCGTAGATTCTGTCTGTGGTTTCGCTCAGGCAGCCAAAGGTTGAATTCATACTGTGTTCTCACAGGTGAAACTTCGCTGGCTTGTGCCAAGCAATATATTCTGCACGTTCCCAGTTTACATATTAAATCTATGGGGTAGACGTGGGCAAAAAATAGGAAATCTCCCATTACTTATGTACAGCGAGAAATAACATTCAGAGGATGGATACAGTTTCTTGAGGAAATGAGCTGTCTCTCCTTTGAAGGAACATTTAAATAGGAGGGAATGGCTTGAAACATAAACTGAAGGAGAAGATTTACTTTCTGCTTTATTCCAGAAAATATCAGTGAAATTCCCCAGACAGGACATGAATATATTATCATTGAATTAAAATCATTTGCACACATAGATTTTGACCTTGCCAGAGTGCAGAATCTTCAGCAAACCATTTGTTCACAGATACTGAAGAAAATAATAGAGTTTGGAGTTTTTTTTCTGTGTGGGGAAATGCTTTGCTTTGTAGGGACCCAAGAAGCGTATTTTGGAAAGCAAAGGTGAGAATGAGCAGGGAGTTGTCAGTATTGAGATTCCATGGCAAACATAAAAAGATCATGTTTCTGTGGCAGTTCGTTACGGGTCAGTAAGTGAATGTACTGATTCTGGAGCTTTGCTGTGTTGCAGTGTTTCCTGCACACTCCTTAGCTCCCCACCCAGCATTACCAAAGACAGGAATGATCCTTTGTACTCCATTTGTCAGATAAAGGTTCTGGAAGTGCTCTGTAGACTAAATTTAAACTATAAAAGGTATACAGTCAAATCTCTCTTGATTGAACACCTTCCTTGCTTATTTCTCTTGGGAATGAAAGATGAGGAAACTGGAGGGACAGGTATTTTTTACACTGATCTGGATTATGTGAGTTCAGCCCTGGCATTTCTCAGGCGCATTGGGGAAATCACAACGTCTGTTTGTGCCTTATTTTCCGGTGATGCTTAAAACATCAGAAATAACCTGTCCGTGCCCTGTACAGAATGAAAATAAAATTAGTTGAAGCAGCAGCAGACAGTACAGTGATCTGAGCAGGTCTGATGTGTATTACACCAGTGTGCAAATATAGAGGTAGACGGAGCTGGAACTGTAGCTGAAAACTCTTTGGGTAGTGACTCTTCCTGCATATTTGCATTAACTAACTCAGTTAAACTGAGAATAGCGATAAATGATATAGACACTATGCAATGTACTGGTGAAATCTGCCAAAACACAGCTCAACACTTGTAATAGAAAGTTAAGATTTTTGCATTTTCTTTGCGTGAGAGGAGTTGAGAAGCACTTACAGACTGCTGTCAGACAAGGATGAAAGGATTGTCCCTTCAAATGGACTGTCCTCAAATCATGTTACCCGCTAACAGGATTATCTATGAAAAGATAGAGAATTGGCAACTTCATCCTCTAATACCACGGTCTTAAAATAACCCCTTGTATTCAATTGCTCACTATCTTTTAGGGCAAAGATGTGATGAGTCGGCAGCTCCGCGCGCCTGTGTGTTTGTAGGAAGGAGCGCGGGCAGGCCCCGCTATGGGGAGTTCTGCAGCACCTTCCTCCCGGCAGAGCACGTCGGAGCTGCAGGGATCCTCTTTGGCGGAGCCCCACGGCACTGCGGACCGGGCTGTGCCCTGCGCTGCCTGCGCCAGGGCCCAGCGATCCCTGTTTCCCTGCTCACATCTGTGCGCATCCTGCAGGAACCCCAGTGCTTAGGACACACCGACACCCTCAGAAACCCATCATGAGTTAAATCTTGCAAATACTTTTCCTCTGGAGCTGCAGTTCCTCTTTATTTAGCCTTCCAGTTGCTTTATCCCTGTGCAGAGTTGCATCAGCAAGTGCACCGCTCTGCACTCTCAGGTTTTACTGCGCACAAGGTAGTAAAACAACAGGGCCTTGCAAATCAGCAGCTGTATTTCTGATCCCTTTTATCTGCTGTTGTTCTTTTTCTGACATGGATAGTTACAGATTTATCTTCCATGTGCTCCCAGCGTCTCTCTCCGGAGTCCTGCTGGTAATAATATCGGATTTAGGGAGGCAGGAGAGTCGCTTATACACCGTCTGCAGTCTGAACTCTGGACACGGGATAATATGTCTTGATGCAGTAAATGCAGAGCATTTCACTTCATAGAGTAGTTCCTGGAGCATTCAGAACAAAATGGGACAAATGGAAGTCTGGTATCATAAACTCAGGGTGAGAAGTAATGCTGTAAAGCCCAGCTCGGAGGGCATCCTCTACTCTTCACAAAGCAAACTCTTCATCTGTGCACGCACTGACCAGCAAGAGCAGGTGGCTACCAAGCCTCCGAAGCCAGAGTGATTCCTACAAATAGAAATCTTTATGACTATAAATCAACTTGGTGAGTAGCAATTGACTTCTTTTCTCTGGAGACAGTTAATAAAGTAGGCTGCAACCTCTCTGTCATCCATTAGTCATCATATATTGGACATCCCATTTTAAAAGCACCATTTGTATTTTTAAATATATAGCCTATGAAAGATATATTTTATCTCATTTTGGATGGATAGATTAAAAGGATGTAAAGGATTCTTGTTCCCTGGATTCCGAGTGCTGCGAAAATCCTGTTGTGCATGAAGAAAATGTAAGCACAGCTTTAGCTTTAGTGACCCTGCTTTGCTTTTTTTACTGCTTTATTAGCATTAAAAAATAGCGTGACCGACACATCCCGTCTGCTGTGGAGACCAGAGCATCCTCCAGAACAGTCAGGGAAATCCAGCCTCCCAAGGCTTTGGGTGAAATAGCACTGTGGAAAGTAGGGAAAACTGGTCCTAAGATATGTAACAAAACCTATTGCCTAGAAAACATTCAGATTTCTTTGCCTGCTGAAATTCATTAGTCTGCACATGCTGAGGAGCAGGAACATTTTCTTGCCTTTATCAGCTTTATTACAAACTTCTGGTTCTGACCATGCTGCAAGGAGACTCCTTGGACTCAGATACTCTGGTATTTACTGCAACAGACGTTACTGCACAAAAGCAAGCACTGCCTGGAGTCAAACACCACCTCTCTGAGCTTTTGCATAAAATAAGTAATATTCCAAGTCTTCCTGGTGATGGAGCAAAGCTTGAAAATCTGAACCACGTAAGTCCCAGAAGTCACATAACTAACGTGAAGAACATGCATTTAATTGTGTGTGTCTCGAGTCCCTAACCAGTGTCGTGGTCTGACCCAGGACTTTCGTCACTGGGGACTTTGCTGTTCCCACATCAGACTATTGTCTAGATGGGCAGGTTTGTATCGCTGTGTAACTGGATCCCGGCGCCCTGGGAGTCTTTCCGTTCCTAGCTGTCCCCTCCATGGCTGATGATGCCGGCAGGTTCGTGTGGACAGAGGTCTGGCAGCCCTGACTGCCATGCGGAGCACGAGTCCAGGGAACTTCCAGGCCTTCCCTGAGGGAGCGCGGGAAGGCCTGGCTGACACCTCAGTTTGCACTCAGTGACACGTGCACGAGCTGCAGCTACTGATTCAGTAAAACCCTGATTGGAGAGTGGACTTGCTAAATGTCTGAGTGGTGAAGAATGTCTTGGTTGGTATTTGCACTTTTCCGTAAATAGATTGGTATTCGCTGCCGTGAAGTTTCATTTCTCTGGAGTGCTTTATTGCATGTCTTTTATTGGCTTTTTGAGTTCAGATTCTGTGACTGGTATATTAATTTTATTTTTTTATTATATTTCCTTCTTTTATGTTCTGCAATTGCATTAACTCAGCCTTCTCTGATCAATAATAGCTGTGAACAATTTGCCTTTCACTGCACATATACAAAATCTGTAATAATGGGCTTCAAGTCTTTATAGTTTCTTCAGTGGTGTTAAATTTATTAGTCCTTATTAGCATAGGAAAAAGGATCAGTAAATGACCTGCTACAGCAGAAGGCAAGCAGCAGACTTCTTGCACAGTACTCCAAATTGAAATAATAGTAATAAAAAAATCTTTTCTCCAGAAATTCATAGCAGGGACATAATTGTTAATATTCATTCTCTATGGTAGCTTTTAAAAAACGCCAAGTCCTGTTTAATTTCTTTAGTGTGCTCTTCGTCTCACAACTATTAAACTCCTTCCAGAGATGCATGGGGTCAGCCTGGGTTTTTATCATGGTCCTTTCTGGCCTTCAAGCCCAGAGCCGGTGCTAGAAGAGCGAGAGGGTGCCCAGCGCTGAGGAAGGCACCGTGCTCATCCTCTGCATCCCAGGGCAGCTCCGAGCGCCTGGGGCCACCGTGATCCTCGCCTGGGCTGGGCAGGAGCAGGTCAGGAATGTTGGGTCTCTCCTCCAGGAAGAATAAACCTTGTTCCTATTATTTCCTATACTTAAGGCTAAGTCTTAACTTGTTTCATTTACAGAAACCGTTGCAAACCGTTGACTTGAACAAGACTTCTCATATGGGTAAAGGAAACCAGGTTTTGGCTTCGTGACATCTTTAAAGTCCCAGGATTTATGTTGCTTGCATCCCTCAGAAATGTTTGCAAATGTTGACACATACTCTTAGATTTTCACTCATAAAAATGCTGCTTGTGTTTTGGGGTTTCTTAGGAAAATATTTTTAAATCACTTTCCACCCTTAAGGTCCATTTGAAATTCACACTCCCAGAGCAGTAAAATAACACTGCACGTCTGGCTTAAGCTGGCGAGAGGCAGGAAGCTGCATTTTAATACCCTGCTCTCCGAACAGTAGGTGATTTTGAAGACAGTCTTGGTGTCAGCTCTGAATCCCCCATCTTGCACAGGCCCAAGCAAGACTTGGACTTTTTTTTTTCACTATAACTTTCCAACATTTAATTTTATTAGCTGAAAAAAAAAAGTGGAAATAAACTTTTAATGGACATGAGAACGGACATGTCAGGGGTAATTAAAGGGGTAATTAAAGCTACGTGTCATGCCGCATAAATCTGCAGGCACCCGCTACGGACAGGAGGCTGCAGCTCGGTGCCCTTTTACGGCCCCAAACATTCCTACCTACCAGTAAAATATATTTTGCCTTCAGAGTGGCGTACGCCGAGTAAATGTGTGTGTTTTTGTGAGTGACTTTTGGAAAGGAGAGTGAACCAGCCCTCCTCTGGCTGGAGAACCCGACCTTCTCCTGGAGCTTCGTAATTGCCAGCTCGTCCCGTCTGACTTCTGCTGTTAATGAGCAGCGCTAATTAAGACCACGGTGATTACAACAAGGTGCAGTTCTCCATACGATCCCAAGGGAACAGGTACCGCTGCTGTCCCAGCTGCAGCAGGAGCCACTGTGGGTCCCTTGGTCCCACTCTGGAGGGTCTCGACTCCTTGTACTTTGTCCCGGGAAGTTGCTGTTACAGAAGGCAAAAGGGGGAATGTCGTGTTGGTGCCACTTGTGTTGTAGGTGCAGCTGAAAACAGGACCAGGAGAAGGGAATTGGATCCTGGTTTCCTATAGGAGGGAGCTGCACTGCTCCAGCCCTGCTGAGCTCAGGGATGTAATTACAAAATGGGTCTATAAACAAAAATTCACCATTATGGAGCAAATAAAGCCAAAGGGTAGTTAATCCAGGGATATATCACACATCAAATTAAATCTCACTTTGCCTGCAGTAATAACAGAAATAATTCATTAAGATAAACCTCTAGATTATACGCAGCATCTGGAGATAGAATTAAGACCTTAGCTGTGAGTGCATTTGCAGGCGGGCTCCCCTGCTCCCCACGCACACCATGCCGGCAGCAGGGCCCGGTTTAAAGTTGACGCTGAGCTTTTCACATCCATTTCTTTCCATCAGTGACAAAGAAAACAAATGTGATTTCCAAAGAGAGCTGCCTGCGGAAGGGTGAAAAAACCTCCCACATCCATTTTCCTGAGAGGGAACGTAACATGATGTAGTGGTCCCCGTGCAGAGCCAGGAGTCCTTAAAATCAAATCCCACGCAGAAAAATGGTGACGTGCAACCTTGGGAGGGTCACTGAGAGCTTCATCTAACTTATTACGAAGTCAGTGTGAATTTTTCCGTGTATTTCAGCAGAATTTGGAAGAAGACCTTCCATCCACTCTGTCCCACTTGTATAATGGAAATAAATAATACTGGTTGTGAAGATGTTGCAAGACAGATTTGAAATTTTAATCACTACCTTAATGCCAATTGTAGGATGAAAAGTTTCATCAGTGCAAGTTGAGCGTGATGACACACTTAGATCCATTAATGAATCTCGGGATCTATTTTAATTTGAATGTATGAATGTTTGGCCAGAACCATATTAAACTTTCAGATGTGATCCTGCCATGAATCCAGGGAGATAATGGATCTAAAGTCCACACTTGGGAATTTTCAATAAAATCTCATTGCAGAGGATTTCCTTGCTATCATCACAGATAGCCGAGCAATACTAAAGATAGACGGACTGACTCAGGGTAAATCAAGTCAAATCATATAGCCTAAGGAAACCTTAGGCTTCGGGGATACAAAAACTTCATATTTTTATTGCTTTTCTGGTGAGATGCTCTCTCCACTTTGTGCCATCTCTCATGTTGTCGGGCTCATGCCCGACATGGAAATCGGTCCAGTACGTCCGTTCTCAGGAGGCTGCTGGCACTGTTTCCGCTCTTGGGCTGGACTGGTTGTCTTGCTCTTCATTCAGAATAAATAATTAAATAAAATAACTCTTATGGGTGTGAAACTGCTAAAGATGATGCTGGCCCTGCCTCTGTCAGTACCAGTGAGCTGGGAGGAAATCTCTCAGCTCCCAAATAGCCCTGTTTCCTTGGATCCAGGAGCAACATGTGCGGTAGAAGTTCTTCCTGGTGAGAAAGATCGTGGTATCGTTGGTAGAGCAGAGAGAAATCAGCCCTCATCCTGATTTGGAGGTACTCCCTGACCTTCAGACCATTCGCTCACACTCATTTTCTCCCAGACCTTTCCAGAGGCCACGTGCCACCCTGCCTCCTGCATCCCAGCCATGCCCTGCGACAGCTGGTAGCAGCGAATGGATTTTTCCATGACTTGTCCAGAGTAAGGACAGGTATAAATTGTTGCATGCTTAGGAGCGCCCAAGGAATAGCCATCATCTAATTAGTTTTATAATTAAGATTATAGAGAGACAGTAAAGAAGCGTGTGGACTTCCAGCGAAATGTGCATTTGGCGCCTGCTGCCAGGGCTGCAGGAAGCCTGCTGGAGCACACACGGCACGTGGAGGCAATGTGAAGTGTTCGGTGAAAGATGCCCGTGTGCACAGAGGAGCAGACAGCAATCCATGGGAAAGGGGGGATGAGTCTGAGATGCCGGCATGAATCTGAAAGAGAGAAGTGCCTAGCCATGGGCACCTGCATGAGCAGATCAAGAGCAGATCGGAGCGAGTGGGAAAGCGGGAACAAAAACCAAGGCTGAGAACTGAAACATCCCAGTGTCTCATGCAGTGGGTCCTTAAAATGCCCTGGGAGTAGGAACTCGTATTAACTCAGATGCCAGATGCTGTTAAAAAGGCCCAAATCAATCTTTTTCCTGCAAAAAACCTCTGAAAGGATCTTCTACTCAATTTGGTAGCAAATGTCACAGAACTTTTAAGTCTGGCAGCAAGGGATCTTTGTCTGGATTTGCCATTAGGAAAGCATCGCTACAACGGGAATGTAGGAAGCTGGGCTGGAAGAGAGCTGAAGATGTCCCAGATAGCGTCAGTGACCCAGGTTCTTGGGTGGCTTCCTCAGGGACATCGTCTGGTTCAATCCTTGAAGCCTCCATTGGTGAACAACCCATAATGGGATTTGCAGCACTGCAGCTCTCTTGGAAATGGAAAGACACAATTGAATATCAGAAATTCAGCTGAAATTTGTTCCCAAGGGATGCCTGAATATAAGAGATTCAGGCTCAATTTACTTGCATAAAATGGATTAAGAAGTAGAGGAAAGGAGTGGTGCATGGATGCTGTGGATAGATATTTGAAACTGAGTTGTTTGCCTAAAATAAGCAGGAAAAAATGGTTCAGCTTCCACATAGCCAAAACCTTGCAAACTTTCTACAGCAGAATCTAGCAGAAATCTAGTAAGAGCCACTAGCTGGAATATTTCCTCCAGTCTAAACTAATGCCAGGCTAGATGTTGTGAGTCTTTAAATTGAACTCAGAAGTAAAATAAAAACTTTACAAATATGAATGGACCTGGTAATTTAAACAGAGAAACAAACACTGGCAAGGGAGCTGTCACAGCTCTCTCCTAGATACAAGGTTTTGGATTTCGTCTTGGAAGATGGAATAAGCTGCAGCCAGGAATAGGTGGGCTTTCAACGCTGTGTAGTTTGAGTCAAGATAACCGACATCAGGTCATCTGAGTTAGGAAATCAGGTGCACCCCAGACTTTTTCCTGACACACCTATTTAAGTTTTCCCACAGGTAGGACAGAAGAAAAACTGCCTAAGTGGCTTTTTTTTATGATGTTATTTTTGCTTCCACTTTTGTTTGTGAGCAAAGTGCAGAATCATGAGGAAACACAATTAAAAGAAGAACAAAAAAAATTAGATTAGGCCTAGTTTGATATATCGGTTTTGCTTGTTCAGAAAGTTAGAATCTGGCAGGAGCAGCAAATGAACAGGGCGAGATGGACTGTCCAGCTAGAGCTGGAGGTGGAGAAACGTCTGAAAGAGCAGGGAGTTGTGGTCGTGATGGCACCTGGAGGTAAAATGAGGAGGGATCACCTAGACTGCTCGGCTTTCCTGTTTCGTGACCTGAGAAGGCCACGTTTCAAAGTACCATTTTGTTGTCCAGCTTTTCCCGCAGGTTCGTTGAAGGGAAGCCCTTTGCACTCTGTCCGTGGACTGAGCCCCTTTCTGCTGCTGTCATGTGTGTAGGGCAGAGAAGTGGGAAACGTGACCTCCGAACATGAAGATTTCTAGGCCCATAATCGGAAACGTTAGGGATCTGCCTCTTTGCTCAAAGAGGCCTTGTGGTATTGGAGACATCACTGCACTCCAGCCCTGGCCTGAATTTAAGGGAAAGTTCTTGTTCCATTGCTTTCTGCATACTAACACTCTCCCTCCTCCTTTTTTTTTTTTTTTTTTTGGTTTCCTGTGTATGCTGAAGCATTCAAATACCAGATTATCCCTCAAACATTCCTCATTTGTTTATTTGTCCATTCATGTACCTGACTTCCATCTTTCAGGCCGCTCTGCCAGGAGCCTTCCCTGTGTGATAACGCCAGCTCCAGCCTCCTGGTACTAAACCCTCGTGTCCTCTGCAAGGTAACTGTGCCTCCACATTGAGCACTGACACTTGGAGTTTGGAAACTATCACTTGCTTAATAACTCTGCATCCGTCATTCTTGGCCGGAGTCCATGGCAAACAGAATGTGAGAAAGTGAAAACTAATGAGCGTCTTCAAGAAAGGATAGGGAGCTTCTGTTATTTCATTTAGTCCTAAGAGTTTAACTTCTGGCACCTCCATCACATTTCCAAATGGTAACTAAAGGTTGTTACTTTTTCAAGTTGTGCTGTGTAGCACATTTCATCAATTAAAATGCACCCTCAATGTAAAATCACAACAGGGCCAGCCTGGCATGAAGGATGCTATCATGTCATTTTTTTTTTCTTTTTTTAAGGATACTTTTGTTTCAGGTTGCTGAGATCTTTATAGAGCAGATTTGAATTAAAGAAAACACAGATTTAAATATAGCCATGAAAGGGATACAACATGCATTCATCCCAGAGCTACTGTGTAATTTACAATCCAAGTAGAGTTCTCTCTGCTTCATGTGCTGTAGTTTAAGGATGTTTCTGATGGTGATTTTTAACTTTTTTTTTTTGTATTAAAAAGACATAAATTTCTTCTTTATTGTGTGGAATTTTATGGAATGACACGATATATGTGCTGGTCCATAACTTCCATTCTAGCGTTACTGGACTGTACTTTCTCAACACTGAGGAGAATTTAAGATGAAACATCCCCTATTGCAGAGAGGTTGGACAAGAAATCAGAGTATCTGGGTTCTAGCTCCAGGTCCACTACTGAATTCCTACGTGGACTCTGGCAAGCAGCATAATCCTGTGTTTTCTTGCTCATGGCTACTGGGAGCAGCGTGGAGCACTTGCCACATCTGACCCTCTTTCATATACCTGAGATGATTAATAACATCTGTCAGTAAAACTTTCATAGAAATGTAGCATAGGTAATTTTTTTCATGATTTTAGTCTTTTTTTTAGGACTGTGTCTATGCAGAAGGCCAGTTCTTCCAATTCTGCATCGGTGTAAAAGGCGGGAGAGAATGTCTGAGGCGACTTAGCCTGGATCACCGTCATTCCTCCTCTTTCATTACTTTTTTATCTCCTATATTTCCATTTGTGATAGCTGGGCAAGGATGGCCCTGGTAAGCGAAGAAACTAGTGAAACAGTCCAAGGTGTAGTATGAGATATCACAGATCTCCTTGCAGGTTCCCCCATGTCTTTGATAGACACTGCCTACAAAACCCTAACTTGAGCAGAAATGAAGGAAAGTCAAGGATCTTGCTTGGTGTGCAACCAGCTTTCTCTGCTGTGCCTCCCACTTACTCCGCTCAACTTTGCATGTTTTTGTCGCTGTTGGTATCAAGTAACCAACTCTCATAAAAGTCTGTACCTAATGAAAATGATATATCAAATATCTACCTGGCAGGAAAAGCAAGTGTATTTTAGTGCATACTCAAATTTAGGCTTTGTCTAAGCAAAAGAGCAGTTTGAGTTAGACTTCAACAGCAGCAGCAGGTTAGGCAACCCCTTTTCTTCCCAAGGGTGCATCTTAAATCAATCCTGGATTGGCACAGGCTCAGATTTCTGATCTGACATCACAACCAAGGGCACTGACAGAAGAGGCTTCCCAGCACTGCCCAAAGTCTTCCCCATGCTAGAGCAGAAATGCAAATGTGAGATGATGTTCAAATCCCATGGCATTCACAGCTCAGAGATTTCTTCAGAGTGCTCTGAAAACAAATTGGATAATGCTCTGTGTTTTTGTTGTATTTAAAGTTGTTGGCATTTGGTTCATTGTCTTTTTACGTTGGACTAAATAGTACTGTGGTGGTTTCAGCTGCGAGAATGATCAATAGGAGAGTTGGGTCAGCCACCCAAGTAACTGCAGACCTTGCTATCTACGTGATAATTGTCCTACAGCTGATTTGCACCAGTTTGTGCTAGCTAAGAGTATGAGTTTTCATTTCTATTTTAGTAAATTTTGGGAAAGCTTCAGATATTAATTCTTGTGCCATGTCTTGCTGTCTCTTTGAATGAAGAATAATCTTCCAAAGAAATCTGAAGCACTTCCAAAGCTGAGTTATTTTAAAAGTGCATTCATTTGGCTAGGGGAATAATTTTGCATTACGCCACCAGCCCTGAATTTCCCAAGTGCAGTTGGTCCAAATAAATACATAAACGAATCTCTGAATCTATAAACAATGCTTGCAAACATCCATATTTCCAGTGATTTTCCAAAACCAGATGCAGGACTAAGATTAAGATCTGATGGAACAAGGTATGGGTAGAAGTAAAACAGCCTTAGAAATTTTACCAGACTGAGAGAGAGGATAGGTCGTGAATGTTTGTTGATTTAGCAGTGATTTCTATCTGAATTACTACTTAAGATCTCATCAGCAAAATGAGGCACTGGTTGCATTTTTACAGTTCTGCTCAAGTGCTTGGAAAATTTTCATTTTTATATACGTCCTCCTTGCTGTAAACGCTGTGTGCTCAGAAAGACTTATTTCTTCTATTGATCAAGTGACCAAATAGCCATTCATGCAGCAGATTACCTATATATTCTGTACCATTTCAACTCTACCTATTCAGGTATCTTTGTACTATATCCCAGCAGGCATTTACTCAGCTCTACATGTCACTGCAGTTCCAGAGCTCAGAGGGTTCAAGACGGGTAGAGGCGATGTTCGGCCTGCGTCAGCGTGCCTGCATGTCCCCTCATAAAGGGAAACGGGAACCTCGGTTCTGCTCAGTAACCTGCACCTGCCAGACACCTGCAGCCCTTCAACAGGCAGTGAGAGGTCCAGTAGAGCCATGACAGAGCCCACCGGACAACCGTCCAACACACAGCTGGGGTTGTCTTCTCGAGCAGACTTCTCTAACTGTTGGCTAAAAACAAGTTGGAACCTTTCTGTTCTTAGCCCTGCAGATTGCTAATTATAAATTCTTTGTATAGGGAGCAAAAGAATGGGTCATTCCTCCTCCCTAGAACACCAAGATCATTGTGTGTTCAACGTGCTTAACTAAATCTCTCAGATACTTAATGGATCGATTTTCTACGCTACAGTAAGCAAATGTCACATATGGATATATGTATGTGCATCTCTGTGTGTACATATATGTGTGTGTGTATATATATATATATCAGCAATCTGTTGTGAATTTTGAAATTTGTTGGTATTGAATCGGGGTAGTTATTAATCAACAAATACAAGAAATTTACTGAGAAGCTACAGCTGGGATGCTGCAGTCGGTGTGTATTAAATACATAACCACTGCAGTCTTACCTTGTGCTTCCCCATCTGTTTGTATCACATCTTTTATCCAGACGACAGGAGCCCTTTGGGATAGGGCCTGCCCTGAGTTTATGCAGCCCCAAGTACAAAGGGCTCCAAACCTACACGCAAACAGGTGGTGACACTCCACGTGGAAACCTCCCATGTTGTAGCAGGGGGCTATTCGCACTGTGGAGCTTGCTGGGGAGTTACTAGAAAGACATTTCCTTCAGACATTGAGGGCCAGACCTTCCCAGCATCTAGTCTGGCCTGCTGTCTGCCGTGGATTGTAGACATTCCCCATTTATTCCTGAGCAGAGGGGAGTGATTTGTGTCCAGCTGAAGGAAAGAGAGGCAGTCCTGAGATCAAAGAAAAACAGAGATCTCTTCCTGACTCTACGCAGTTTGTCATAGCGATCCGCTGCCATCCCTGCTGAACATCTTCCTCCTCCTCCCCGATTCTGGCCATCACCTCATGGACACGCTTGTCTCTGCTAGATGGGTATATCTTACAGAAATGGAATAATAATACTAATACTAATGAATAGCCACCTTGTACCGGTTTACGTGGTGTCTGCATCCAGTGAGGCAGTGTTCCAGGTGACCCAGGTGTTGGTACCGGATTGAGAGGGGCTCCGGATCTCTTGGCAGCAATAAAAAAGCTGCCGTTCTCCTTGCTTCATCAACATCCAGTGTCACCTCTAGAACAGCACAAGTTTCCTGTGCTTTTATTTTGGATTCCAAGCAAATAACGGGAAAGACACCTACCTCCCCTAGTCCCACCTTGAGTGACACCCTGAATTTGATATCTACCCATGCGTAGCCCACAGTGCAGCTTCCAATTTTAACTGGGGATAAAGTTCTCCCTGTGCTCCTAGTCATCATCTTTGTCAAAGTCATGCTGCTGCTGCAGAATATAGAAAATCTTTATGTTCTTATCATTCAGATGGCTGTGCCCTTCTGTTTTGCTCTCCTCGTTAGGGGGTTTTTAGCTTTCCACGAGGCTGTCACAAAAGCCAAACTTTATTTCAGTTATTTCCAGAGTGTCTTCAAAGCGTCTCCTGAGGAGCTCCCTTCTCCAGGAGCACCTTGTGGACAGCTCGGACTGCTTTGCCCTCCAGCATCTGTCCCTCCCATGGATGAGTCCTGAGGCCCTTTTCCCTTCCAGCCTTTTCTTCCCTCCTGCCAGACAGCTCCATCTCACATCATACAGCTTTGCCTGAGAGGGGTTACAGGGACACGAGCACACAGCCCTATCTCCAGTTCGCCCTTGTGTGTGGGGTGGCTCAGGGCAGGCTCGATGGACGGGAGAGGAAGTTTAACCAGAAGAGGAAATATAAGCAAAGTGGTTGCATCCTTTTGCAATCAACTGTTTTCAAGGCTGGCCATCATCTGCTTAATGAGGAGACTTTTTCCAGTTACCAATGAATAGTTTTATTTTACGTAATTGCAACCATTTCAGTATGGCAATTAAGCTAGAATGTTACCTTTGGGATGGGATCAATTAAAGGTTTGAAAATTGAATTTGGGATCATGATTAGTCTCCTTTGCATTGCTTTAGTATCCTAAAATGTATAATTATATGATTCAACCCTTTTTCGTACATATAGTAAATACAACCTTTCAGGGTTTCTTTTTAAACCAAAACAGATTTTTAGAGGCCTACCGGTAACTAAAACCATAGCCTAATGGGGGAAAAGGGTTTCCCTATTTGATTAGGGAAGATTTTAAACTTCTTATAGTACATGAAAATGTTGAATTTAGTGTAATTGGTTGTCAGATTTCTTCAGAATTGAAATCATTATGCCCTGGCCTCATTCCAAGAGATCCTTTTTTTTTCCTCTCTCTTTCTTTTTTTAAAGTTACAATTCAAAACAGTGCGGAGCAGCTCTGGTGTCGGACTTGCTCATATAATGTCCCCAAAGCTGCCTTCTCAAAATAGACAAAGGACTTCATGTACCCAAGTGTTCCACCGGTGGAAAATTGATAGCAGCGTGAGATATGCTATTACAGGGGTTTTGTTCTACCTCCAAAATTGTGCTGACTAAAGTGCTTTTGTGCCTGCACAGGAGAAAAAAGCTGTCGAGAGGAGGCTGGAAGCTTAAAACAAATGCAGCAGGGAGGGCATAGATTCTTAAGCAGGACTGCGTGCATCTCGCTGGAGCTCACTAAATAACAGCCCAAGTGCTTTATTTTTGTCAATTACTATTTCCTGAAAGGACATGAATCACAGGGAAAATGATCAGGCAGCAAATAACAAAATCCTCTCCAAGAGCAAGAAAGGAAAAGTAAAATGAAATAGAAGAATTAAACAGTGTTTCCTAACTCTTGTCAGGCCAGCTCGGAGTTCTTGCCAGGTTTGTATACACCACAAGCTATTCAAGCCTTGCTGTGAGATAGGAGCCAGGGATGCCATTGGAATGCCAATTAAGCATGCATTTTCCTCCTGAGCAGCTTGGAAAAGTCAGCGTGACCATGGATATACGCCCCCTTCCTCCACCCTCCTTCCTAATATAAATAAATCAGCCAAATAGCACTATCACCGCTGCCCCCACACCCAAACCATGGAGAAAAGGCCGGAATAAACAGAGTTAATCACAAGAATTGACCTAATCCTACATTAGTGATATCGCAGAGTGCCTTGGGAGCAAGAGGGCAGGTGGCCAGTGGCCCTTGCTAGCGCGCGGGTTTGGGTGGCTCTGCGGTGCCCTGGGCAGGGGAGCAGCCTTGGGAGAACCGTGGTGGCCACGGGACAGCCCTTCACTTCTGTATTGGGCCATAGGGAATGGGGGCAACAAGCTGGGGCCCTCTCCGTGCTCATCTCCAGTGAGCGCAGGAGGATGCTCTGCCCCTCCTCGCAGTGTCTCCTCTTCCTCCTTTTCCTCCCCGCTGCAGATTAATCGCGTCTCCCTCTCCACCCGTTGTCCCGTTACCCCGGCGCTCGCGCCTGTGCCCTGGCATGGGGCAGCAGCAGCGCCGCCGTGACAAGCAAATCTCATTTTCCTAAGCACGAGGCTGGCTCCTCGCTCTGACCTAGCAGGGCTTTGCTTTGAATTTTCATGCGGATTGCGAAGCGCAAGGTTACGTGGCTGCAGACAAGGGCATTTCCTTTCCCAGCAACCACTGTAGGAATGAGTAGCCTCTTAACTATCCTCAACACTCGATCATATTTATCTATATTTTTATTGGAGAATTCATTCACCTCCGCTCTGATAAATTGAGCTGACATACCGAGAGGTAACTAAATGGCAGTTACAAAACAAATGGACCAATAGTCTATTTAGCCTAGTCAATGTGATCAGAATATATCCTTCAAAATAAAATACTCCGGGATGGGATATGGGAGTCCTCCAGATGGCCGAGTGGATAGCTTCTAAGGTCAGCATGAATATTTCAACAGCGCTTTTTTACAGTGCAAGCATTAAAGGCAGAAAGTTGGAGTTGCTCGTGGTATCCATGGAATCCAGATCACTAGCAAGGATAGCCCTGCACGAGAGAAAGGCAAAACAGCCAGGCTTATGCGATTATTGGGAAATATTTGCAATGTATTTGTTTATATTTTCCTCACGCAGTTCTTGCAGCTGCAGGTGCCCTTTGTGCTGGCTTTGCGGTAGCTCACAGTGTAGCGCCAGGTCGAGACCTGCATGTTAGAATAGGTGCGAGAGGGACGTTGACGGTAACAAACTGCTGAAATCTCTACATTTACGATGAATTCAAGAAGCAGCAGTGTCTGCAAGAGCGGCTGCACAAGGTTGGGCAGTATCTTGTGCCGATTCTTCCATCATTACGGAGGTGATCCCACTTTGGTGCTGATGGGGAGCTCTGCGAGAGATGTAGTTGTCTAGGTTGGATTCTGACTCACAAATAAGAAACAAATTAATACTGTTACTAATCTAATAACTACAATCCATCCTAAAATTACACAGCAGCGGTTTTGAGACTGTGAGGCAGAAACTCCCAGAGGTTCTTGGACTATTTTTAACAAATCCATGAAAGGCAACTGGTAGAACAACCCTAACATCCATAAGCTTAAATTCCCCGTGTTGGATCTGCACCTCCAGTGGAAAACCTGTATTTTATAATGAGATCTTTTATAATGAGATTTTGCTGATGTCCTAGCCCTACTGTCCAAAGGCTCTGAGGTGTTCTGAGTGCGAGTACAAGTCTTGCAGCACTAGCTGAAATCAGTGCTGCTGTGGTCTCTGTCCGTCACCTCGCTGAGGAGGTGCTCCCGGAGTGCAGTGATTTGAACATTGCAATTTTAATGGCGTTAAAGTCTAGGCGACTAGAATGACCTTAAGGAGAGCTGAGAGCCTGGGTTTTCTCAGCCTCTGTTTGCATTATTTACCAAAAAATATTGAGCTTATTATCTATTAATGATTATTACAACCTAAATGTTGTTTCTTTGATTTTTTGACTTTCTAAACAGACCTCTGGTGATTTCTTTTTTTCATTTGTTCCATCTGTCTTGATGAGAATAAAACCCACAAAGCACACTTTTTTCAGTAAACCTAGTGCTTTCTGTATTGGGATATTTATTCTACTTCTTAGTATCCAGACTTACTGCAAGATAACCACAAATTCAAGCCCTTTCCTTGCTTTCTTTCCTACCTTCTCTCTCCTCATAACTGTAGCAAAAAAAATGATAAATGCAGTGACTTTAAGGGGCAATTTTTTAGGTAATTCACAGAGCTCCTTGGGAAAAAGAAGGCAACCCTATAGAAGGTCCTTCCAAAAATACTTCTTGTGTCCTCCCACTTGCGGCTTTGCTCTATCATTTGTCAATGACCCTGTCAATGGTGGGGGAGAATTAAGATCACTCAGGTTCTGCCGGCCTTGCTTTACTTGGCTTAAGGCAGTGGCCAGTGCTGTGCGTGAGGAGCTGCATACAGATCCCTGCACGTATATACATGTACCTGCCACTGCGGAACCGGCCCAGGGATTTGGCAGAGCCTCTCATACACATTCCCTCCGTGCTTGAGGGCCATAGAGGTGAGCAGACAGGAGCTGGACCGGTTTTGTCAGAGGGGCACAGGGAACCCCCAGTTTAGAGCCCTGCACCAAGCAGAACGCTTCCTGGGCCCTGCTGTTATTCCGATTGCTTTGCCAGTCAGCAGGATTCGCCTGTGCAGCTCCCCGCTCTCCCCAGCCCTGCTGCCAGCTGCAGTTCCAGTACATTTCCTCTGGCTGGAGGCTATGCAGGCAGTTTTCCCCTCAACTGATAGATATCCCCTTGCTTCCTGAGCCAGCCTTGGGTGCTACTCTGTTATTGGGACCATCTCTCTTGTTCCAGACACCAATGAGCCACATCTGGCTTAGATTTAAATCTTCCTCTTAGCCAAAGTCTTTCCTGACTCAGGGATGGTTGCAGTTATTTGAAATAACTGTTTCCATCCCAGACTCCTGCCCATCTTCACCTCCTGCCCGTGACAGAAGACGAAAATAGAAACAACAGTAAATCACGTTTTCTAAAAGTTGTCAGATAAGGAACTACATATTTTAGTTGGTAAGTATGATCCATCAGCTCTCTGGGAAGGAAACAAGTTGTGCAGATTTCTATTCCTTTGGGCCTCAGGGGATATTAACGTGACCAAAACCCGCGTAGGCGTCTTGTTTAAATATCTGCCATTAGGTAGGGTGAAAGAGTCCAAGCAAAAGGCCTTACAGTCAGTGCCCAGTGCGCGGTGCCAGGCTGCAAATAGCTGTGCGAAACCTCCCGAAACACGAGCGGGCTCATCCCTATCCCATTCGCTGCTCTGGGTTTTGCTCTTCCACACAGGGTAGGGTCATCAGTGTAGGGGAGATAAGCTCTAAAATTCAACAAATTCACGATAGGCCTCTAAAGCAGTGCTGCGTCCTGGCCAGCCTAGCTGCTAAAAGCAGTGCTTGAGCCAGAGCACGGCGGCAAGGTTTCTGTTCGGAGCAGGAAGAATGGGAAGGCGATGAAATGGGTATTTGCCTAAGGCTCTGGAAAACTGGAGACAGATGACGGTGCGTCGTGCTAGCCAGGCACTTGCCGGTGAGCAGGAGCCCGCCCTGCTGGATCCCAGCAGCAGGGACACTTGCTGCCCTCCGTACCGCAGGGACAGCCTGCAATCATGACAAGACGGGGGCTGTACAAAAATAGCAGGCAAAAAATGTTTGGGAGTGTCTTCTTTTAGGGAGCTGGAGGGAGCAGTCGCCTTTCTGCAAATCCGCACCTCCTGCCCTACTTGTGAACAGGAGCTCGAATCAAAGACCCTTTATGTGCGCCGAGCCCTAGGCCGGGGGCCACTGCAGCAGCAAGGAGTCCGGGGCGCCTCTGCTGCCCCGCACGCGCTCTCGCTCGCCTTTGGCTACTCCTGCAAAGAAATGCCTTTCTACTTAAGCAGAGTTTGACTAATTAATTTATTCCATCTGTTCTTTCCTCCCAAAATGTAACCACAACACAGAAGTTTCCGAAACAGATTTGGTTCTCATATTGATAAACAGGTCACAGAAAAATGGGAGCGCAGGGAAAGGGATGGAGGGAAACGTGAGGATTTTAGCTTTCCTGTCCTCCTGACTACCTTCTGACTCTCCTTCATGCAGACAGCTGATTTAACTGGTGTGCAGAACACATTAGGGCAGTCAGCAAACACACCTGAGATCATTCATGCAGCCCGGTCAGAACAGCTAATCGCTGCCCACAGAATCGCTACTTCAGAAAGCGTCAGGTGTTAAAGTGTGGGGGGGTTGAACCAATTTCAGAGGAATGAAGTAATTCTTTTAGATCCTTTTTGTAACCTGCGCTTTTCCACTCGAAACAGCTAGTCAGAGCTGCTTGTCACCCATAGAGACAGCTAGATAGCAGTGGAGTTAGGTAATTCCCTTCGAACCTCAGGAAAGAGCCAAGTGGGTTAATTCCGCAAAGCTGCAGGCGCCCTGAGCTGCGGGGCGAGCGCTCACCAGCCCACGGTCGCCCTGTGCCGCACTCGTTCCATGGCCGAGCTTGCTGCCACAAGAAGCTTCCTGCACATCAAATGCCCTGTACCTGAACTGACAGCAGGTAACTGATCAAATATTACTGAGTCTGCCTTTAAATTTTAACCTGCAAGAGTTACGTTGCATCCTGTCGGATTTTATGTTTCGTGACACAGTATGCCAGAACTGAGCAATATGGCACAGCGTAATGCAACGTGACAGCTAGATTCAAAGGAGAAGACACTTCTCCCGCAACAACTAACTGCTCTTGATGCTCCGAAGGGCTCCCCGAGCCGATGCTTTGTGCATCCTGCAACCACCCGGGCGTCATTACACCCAGAGTGTCAACTTCGGAGCTGCCCGTCTTTTTTAGCCGTCTCCAGCTAGACCCAGCCTGCAGATTGCCAGACCTTCTTTGGGTTCCCACCGTGGGATAAGACAATTCTGAACAAGCTTTTTTCATTGTTGTTTATGTTCTGCTTAGCTTCTCCTTTCGTGTGGCTGAGTTTAATCCACGTTACTGATGATTTCTAAACTTGAGAGGAATCTAGGAAAAAAATACATTCTCCAGTGAGATAGCTGTGCTCATTCCAGACTATACGTAATTTGGATAACCTTGACAACTAACACAATAAACAGTGCCATGATTTTAAGTGAGGATGAGCTAGCATGTTAAAATCTCTCTGCCAAATCTAATGCAAGCGCCAAGCCTTCCAGGTGTTTCATTGTGTTATCACACAGAACTAACATAATTTTTTCTTTCAGTTCTGAAGAGGTGGTCCAAAATGTTTAAACTACAGTAGTTGCAACATGTCAAAGAGGGAATTTATTATCTCAGCCCCAATAGGTCTTAATAAGCCTTACACAACTGTTTAGGCATTTATTCTATTAACGGCTGTTCATTCCAGTGGCTTCACCTGAATATTCATGATCTTACTATTCCCAGTGCTTCAGTGTAGCAGCTGTTTGAAATCCACAGCAAATGTTCAAGAGAGTTCCACAAATATAAACACCCTCACAGCTGAATGTTTGGGGCCTGTGCATCGCAGAGGAGAGACATGAAACATTTATGTGGAGTGATTTTTGGAGGACGGCATTTACAAAGCTTAAATAGTCCTTGCACATTTGGGAGCACTTCACTCTGATTGGGACATTACCATGGAGGACAAAGAGGCTGGAAGAGCCTGCGTCCCACAAAGATGTTGCACTCGCCTCTGCGCGGTAATTCGGCGTAACGGAGGATTCCTGCTAAATTCCAGATGAAGCAGAGTCAGAATCAAACCTAAACAATTGCAATCGATGTTTTTTTTTTTTTTTTTTCCACGTCTCAATTGGCACAGGGTGGAACGAGGGTGGGAACAGCATGCGCAGATGCAGAGAGGGGAGGAAGCAGGGAAGTGAAAAGAAACAATGCCATCAACTGCACTCGAGGAATTAAGCACAGAAGGAAGCAGGTCGTTACACAATAAATTCTAAAAATGTTGAAATGGCCCTAGCTCATGTGTGAAACCAAGTGTCTAAGTTGGATTCTACTTAGGTAAGCTGTTTGTCTCATATTAAGTAGAAAACATGTTCTGATGGAGCCTAAATAGATAAGACACTTTAATTAACAGGCACATGGAGGACATAAAGAATTCAAGCTAGTCTCCGAGGACTGGGGATGGGAAATGGAGCTCTTTACCTGTGCTTCCATCTGTTCCGTTTCTGTCCACGTCGCTGGCATCGAGAAGTTGTTACCAGCCACGGGTTATTGGTGCTCTTTGCAAAATTAATTGATGGATTTAGCCCACTTCTCAGAGGACAGGGGCTCCCCTCTGAGAACAGTCGGCGAGGGCAGGAGAGGTCTGTGTGGCTGCCCCAGTTCCTACGTTGGCTTCACAGTGAAAAATATCCCCAATCCTGGGGAGTTTCCACCTCAAAACTGTTAGACGGGGCAAAAAAAGGAAAGGATGGCAAGAAGGGAAGGCAAGAAAGGATACGCTCACTTGGGAACACTCCCTTTGCAGTCCTGGTGAGGCCTAAATTTTCCTTCTAGGGTTTTCCCCAACTCTCAAAATTGAGACCAGCCTGCAAGCTTGCAGACGTTCAACAGAAATAAGAGAAATAATAGAAATTGGGTACGGAACAGCAAAAATTGTTCCCGTAGTTGGAATTCTTTGGATAGGAGACTTTAGCATGACTCAACCCAACCATTTTCCACTAGGGTTCTTTAAATACATTGGTAGACTTGACATAGGAACAACATTAGATTATAGTTAGTTAAGCCATTAAAATATAGTAAAAATAAAATAAATTCTAGCCTAGACATTGGAGATACAGATGCATAAATATGTTTTGCATACACCAACTTATTTATCATAGGCTTAACACTAGCTAAGATCTTCCATAAGCTGTTGAAAATGACCATTTTCAGCTCTTGTGTAATTTCGAGCAAAGGAATTTCCTTTCAGAGAATATGCTACTGTGCCGAGCTCACAAAAAAAAAAGGAGTTCTAGTGTTTAAAGGCAACCTTACAGCAGTCGCAGGATTTTCAGAAATGTACTGGAGAAGGCATTGTTCATCCATAGACCTGATCTCTGTGAACAGTAACGGTTCCAGGCTAATAATGAAATAATCCATTTTTACTAGATGAAAGAAGAGGGATCAGAAAAGTAACTCGATCTGTGGGTAATAGTGGTGCCAAAAGCTTATAATGGAAAATATCTGAAGAATCCGAGACTCTCTTTGAGAGATATGAATGATTTCTTTTTTCTTGCGAAAAGTGTATGAAGAACTTGAGAAGAAGTGCCTAAGTGAATTTTATGAGAAAAAGCTCTGTTTGGGGGAGAAGGGGGCAGTGTCGGGTTGCAGCCCAAACACATCTCAATGTTACGTAACGGGGGGTTTGGTTGAAAGATGTTCCAACGGCTCCACTCGCTGCACTTGCGCTTGGGCATTTCTGCGTTTTTCTTCTCTTTTTTTTTTTTTTGTTCCCCCAAGAAGTGAAGTTGATAAATACAGAGGGGTTTTTTTTTTTTTTTATCTATTAGCACAATTTGTAATTTATTACCCCCCTGACTTTAACACACAAACAAGTTAAGGATGAGCCAAGATGAAAGGAAGAGAGATTAAATCCTTTTTTTATGTTTAGGCCCTGCAAACCTGGGCGTGCGAACAAGAACGGCCTCAGGATTTAGCTGGCTCTGCACAGCTGAGTCCCAGCACGGCGCGTCCTGCAGCTGCACCGGCTCCCAAACCAGACAGGGACGTGGCCGGAGGGGGATGAGAAGGGAAAAACCAAGGAAGAGGGGTTAGGGCAAGGATGCTGAACCGCTTGGCCTTTCCTTCCACTGAAAAATCCCTTCATTTTCTGCACTTCCATCCCTGCATTCCAGGCACTGGCATGTCACCTAACTCCCACCCGGCTGCTCAGGCACGCGCCTTCAGATCCCTAGGAAGTAAATAATAAAACGGGGGGCACTCTCTGGCACATTAATTTAAAGTGCATTACAAAATTCAGCCTCTCTCTCCCTGTCTCTCGCATGCACATAAAACCTCCCTGCTCGGTAGGAGTGCGTGCGTGCGTGTGCGCGTCGTAATGCAGATAAATCATTGGATTTCAATGAGTACTGGGCTGAGATTGAAATAAGAAATAGCTTGTTGATTACTAAGGCGATTAAAAGGATCATCTTATTGATTCCCACCCAGCTAGGCACAGACCTCAGTAATGAACATCGACTGGTTTAATAAGGGAAAAGGCAAGATTTACTGGATGCATGTGCTTTTCATTAGAGAGAGCTGAAAGGAAATAAAAAATGCTGACCTACCCAGTCATGGGCCACTGTGCCTCTTAGTCTTACGAGTGCAACCAGAGCAGGAAAGCGGGTAATAGAAAGCAGTGTGGGACTGCACAGGGGCAACGCATGATAAAATTATTGGAACTAAAGTAACAGCAATGAAATTATTTCCCTCTATTTTTCCCTCTTTTTGTCTGATTCTCTTCCTCTTGCTCATAAGGGAAGAATTTGGATGTCCATTGAAAAATGAAAGATGTGGGGTGTTCTAAAGCAGGGGTGAAGTCTCCTTCCCTTCACAGATGTGCTGGAAAACACGAGGTGGCGAGTAGCGCGGCTAGGGAGGCTGCAGCAGGACACACGGGTCTCCGAGGGATCAGTTGCAGACTGGGAAGGCACCACTTTGGGAAGCGTCGAGTATGCAGGAGCTCAGACCTTGTCCCGTTTGCCATGTAATGAGCAGCAGCTCTGCACGAGCCTCCTGCATAAAGATTGCCATTTCTAAGCCTGGGTATGTAGATCTGGCATCACAGGCAAGTTTTTAACTACCAGCAGCAGTGGCTGAGTTATCACGAGCACAAGTTACCACATTTTCACAGGTGTAAGTCACACCTCAGAGAACTTGCAGCCCTTCTGGAGGACTTGAACCTCTCTGCTTGGATAACGCACATGTCAGTGCAGCAGTTTGGGACACCCCAGCTCAGAGAAGAGGCAAGGAGGCCGCGAACAACAGGGATCGGGCAGGTCTGGGTGTCTGGGAGAGGGAAAACAGGGTGTTGTGGGGTACTGAGGGAGACAAGACTTCGGAATAAACATCCCTTTATGGCACCCTCTGACTGCAGGGATCTTTACAAATAATCAAGTATTTTGTATTTTATATATAGGAAATACAATGTTCTTACTTGCTAACCCCAAGGGGGAATCCTTTCTAAAGGAGCACAGTGCCTGTTTTCTTTGATTGCTTACACAGCAAATGATGAAGAAATGATGAAATTTAGTATTGCACTTTCTTCTTTTTTCACATGAGTGCAGGTTTTATTGAAACATTTAAAACCAAAGCATCCAAGTTCTGCTTATATTATACAGGTCAGATCCAAGGTACTTCCACTTATCCTAATGGGGTTCCTTAAAACCTGTCAGCATCTCGCAGTTTGTAGGAAGGGCCAACCTGCTTAGTAAATAAATTCTCTTTTAACTTGAGGAATTGGTACATTTTGATACATAGTAGCAAGGCCCTTAGTCCATGCCCTCTGTGCAGGGTCACCTGCCACTTCATGGTGCTGACATCTCCAGAACTTGGCTCATCTTTTCTCGCTCCTGCTTCAGTGCTAAAGATGCTGCTAATAATTGGCTCTTCCAGGCTAGGCTCGGTGGCCCAGGAATCAGTTGTCTTTTAGGACAGGAGTGTCAAAGGGGACTCAGCAAGAGCCAGCGACACTGACATGACATTCAGGTGAAGCGGCCACCATCAAGGGCACAGAACGTGCCCAAGTGGCACCTCATGGGGAGCGGAGAGCCATGCCCCAGCAGAGCTGTGTGTCTCAAGGCTTTCCTCCCGCTTACGAGTGTCTTACTTAAATGAAGCTCCAGGTGGTTGTGTCAGACATGAAAGCTAGCTGAAAGGCTCAGGAATCATTGAGAAGGGATTTACAGCTAGAAGGAACGTCTTAGCTTCCCACCAGGCCAACCATCTTCCTGGCACCACTGGCAAAATCTCCAGAGCTCTGCCGAAATGGCAAGGGCGACCCCTCCTCGGCTCCCACATTCCGTTATTCCTCTCCTGCAAACATTTCCAGTCATGGATACAAACTGGTGATCCAAGAGCTGCCGGATGCTGCTCTGCTCCAGCAACGCTGAAGGAAACACGCTGTCCAGGGAGACTTTTCCCCGCAGCTCCTTTCCCTGCTCCGACTGCTCACACTCAAGAGGTGCCACCGCTCCGGAGCTTCCCCTTCCCAAGGGGACGTTGCTGACGTCCAGCGGAGCTCGGAGTTTGTTCCTTCTTGCCAGAAGAACTGGGGCTTGTGCTACATTTCTTACATATTGGAAATGCAAAGGAGTTTCTTGTGGAGGCTGTTTCGCAGTGCGATCGCTTGCTATAGTGTGTGGGCACCAAGGGGTGTCCAAAAAGCTCTCCTTAGCCAAATATTTCCCTGCATTTTAAGATTTGCATGGGTGGGTTTTGTACTTAAGCAGCCTTTAATGTATTCAAAAAAAGGTTTGGTTGGTGGGTTACATAATCCCGTTGAATCTGCCCCAGACGTGTTGTCATAGCACTGCTGTCAGATTGATAGTGAGCTGTCAGATTGAAATATTTGCTAGTAATCTAGGTTATTTGGCCCCTTCCTTCAGAAGTGCACCTGTCAGAAGAGCAGTGCTGCCAGGAGCTGCAGTTACGAGGTTCTGCGGTGGGTTTAAGCATTCTTCTCAAATCACTGCCTGATAAAGGGAACATTTTTAAATGATCCGTATTCTTTTCCAGGATCAGCTTGAAGCTGATTTATTTCTTTCTGCTGTTCTCCTCACTCTGGAACACAGAGGTCATAACTTTATGAATAAGTTAAGGATTTCTATTCGTTTACCAAAAATATGTCCAGGTAGGAAGCAAGATCGAGGTCACTGTCATCCTTAACAACACAGAGCACTACCCCATCAGGTGCCGTCTTTACATAGCTGAGCTCTGATTTAAGCCTTAAATATCAAAGTCCAGATAAAGTGCTGACCTTTCCCATTGAGAAAAGACTAACTATTAGTAGTTGCTAAAGATACACTGGGTATCTTTAAAGCTGTAATCTTGCTCATTCTGGGACACTTTTTTAAAAAAGTGTTTGCTCTAGAATCATTAATAGGAGAAGCAATTAGCTAGAGAAGAAACATTCCACACCGTGCAATGCCACTTATGCACAGTATAAATAATTTTACTGTAAATTTCTTAGGTATTGAAGCTAGATTTTTTTATATTGGAGAATATTATCTCTTGATTAATGAATGTAATGACTTCCCGCGGATGGACCCCATTACTTTGCCGTGCACAGCCATTATTACATAAGACAGTGATCCCAGATTGCTGTGCCTATCCATTGCATTATATAACAGAATGTATCTGCTCTCAGGATTCTCATTACACAGGGAGAGAGAAGTGAGATTGGAAAGCAAGAGCAGAACTGGTGATATCAGAGTAAATGGGAAAATAGTGAGAAGTAAAAAAAGACTGTGGAAAACCCGTGTTATCGGGACTTTGAATTCTCCCCCAGTCCAAGTGACTCAGGTAGAAAAACAACTTAATTTCTGCCCTATCTTTGACAATAGTCTTCTGATCAGAGAAAGTAGAGGTTTGAAAAAACAGTTAGCTTGTTAGGAAGACAAGGCAGAAGCTGAACCCAGCAGCAGGTTCTTATCCTTGCTTGGAGTGATCTCTAGCTGCAGCGCCTTGAGCGCACGGGAGGCGCTCGGTGCTCTTGAGTTATTCTGCCGGCATTTAATGTATTTTGCACCAGCTCCAAGGCAAAGAAGCTTCTGTCTTGCACTGCGAGGCCTGGAATCCTCACACACATCCCAAACACTGACCGTTTCCAGCAGTTCGGCTAAGAAGCTTCATGGTGGCTGTGACAGCTCCGCTGCAGGCAAGGCAGAAGCCCCGCTCTCCCCATCCACGGCACACTGAAAAGTTTGCAAAGGATTCCCGGGCTCCCTGATAGCCATCGCTTCTGTTTCACATTTGTACGTACACATCTGTCCGAGTTTCGTTTCAGTTTGTTACTGCTTCTATTTATTGTACTTGGGGGCTCTAACTGCAGCGACAGGCATGTGCTTCGCCGCTCGCTTTCACTTTATGCTGGTTTTGCTCGCACGCAACCAAGCGCACAGGAATTAAACCCGCTTTCTGGGAACTCCTTCTGCTCAGGAAGAGCAATAGAAACTTTACCTGAGCTATGAAACAACTTCTCTCCACCTGTATAAGGTATTTTGATATTTGGTAAACTTTGCTGTCTTTTCTCATTGCCTCCAGCTGTGGTAGCACCAAGTTCATTTTTTACTCCGTCGTGTGAAATCTGCTTCGAATTACCCCGGGCGGGACGGGCCGATGCTGGCCCTCCCTTTCTAGGTTCAAGCGCTTCATCCTCCTTTCTTTGTGAGCACCGCAGGGCACAATTGATTCGGGATGGTGGAGGCCGCCTGCATCGGGTAACCGACCGCGCACCGATCCGGCCCTCCCGGCAGCTGCGCGCTCTGGCGGGACACGAGGCGGCTGCTAAATCCCAGTCCCAGCGCTCCCTGCAAGGCCGGAATGTGGAAAAGGCCACACTTGAGCCAGGGCTAAGGAAAGCGGGTGGGAAGGGGCTGCGTTTGAGCTCTAGAGCCCCCACAGGCGCTGCTCGCTGGAGATGGAGCGGTCAGGAGTACCTGTCACAGCCCCAGGTGCTGTGACATTAACAGTGCCGCAGCCACAGGGGGACCAGCCCACTGGAGCTTGTGGACCGTTTGCACCACAGCACCAAAGCAAACAAAAAGAGAGCAAGAGGGGCTGTAAATCCCCGGCACCGAGGCGGATAAATCAGCGGGAGCAGCAGCGAGGGAGGCAGGAAAGAGTTACTCGGTGCCGCTGCGCGGGGAGGACAAACGGCCGCAGGTTTCCCATTGTCTGCAGGTTTTCTCCGGGAGAACAGAAGGTTGGGCACAAGGTGAACTGTCAGGAGGAAAAAAATCGAGGGAATCATGGAGAAGATGGGCCTTGTACATAATTGATCTGACAGAGCGCTGCCCACTCCATCACGGCGGCTGAAATACGCTCGGCCTCCCGTGCAATAGCGCGCGGGGGCTGAGCGGCACCAGCCTCGCTCTATTAGGGAATTTGTTTAATCAGGAAGGTTTCTGTCCCTGTCAGCACTGAGCGTCATTTGCAAAACAAGAAAAGTGCTCTCTCACTGGAAGAAAAAAATGCTGTTGTATTACACGCTTTTAAGAGCAGGCACGAGAGCAGAAAGTGACTTTGGGGGAAATCTGGAGCTATTGGAATTAACAGCAAGGTCTCTATTGCCTTGAACAGACCAGTTTTATGCTTTGTTCTCTGAAGGATCAGCATCGTGTTCCTGCTCCTTTCCCTCCCTGTCTTTCCCCATCATATTTCTTTTTCCTTTTCTAATCCTGCCTGCAGAGGACTTGGCCTCAGAGAGTTGTCCTGTACCTGGAGCTGGTTGTTGGCGCCTTCTATAGGGGGGTAAATGATCTCCGAGGACTTGGGATTTCAAACATGAAGCGTTATGCAAGTCAGTAGATATCCCAGCTTTGCTAGCACAAGCTGAAGAGGCCGTGCTTGAAGATGCACGGGGCTTCTTACAAGTTTGGGTGAAAGCCGCAAGTTTCAGGCACAAGCAGGGACTGTGTTTTAGAGATGCCCGAGGGTCCGAGCCCACAGCCCTCTTGGAGGGGCCTCTCCTGCCTTGATTCCAAGGGGGATCCAGGGAGCAGGGTCATCCTGGGAGGTCGGTGGCCCCGAGCTGCCACCGTGTCACCGGTGCTGGCTGCAAAGGGGGAGCACATCCGAGCAGTCACGTGTATCCAAAATGAGGAGCGATGGAAGGGGCACTCCGTTCTCCCCTGCAGCACAACCTGTGCCACCTTCTGCTAAAGAGTAGATGTTACCACTTACTGTCCCTTTTACAGTGCATAAATCAAGGCAGCAGCGTAGCAAAATTGCAGCAGGGTCCTAGCAAGCAATTTTCTAAAAACCCTGCTCACGTCATCAGAAATTTTATTTAAATCCTTACCGTTTCCAGCTAAAAAAAGAATCCATCATAGTTATGAATTGTGATTTGTCCTAGACCCCAGGATAACCTTTTCATAAATGATTGTTGCTGATGCTTAAACAGATTACGGTTTGTTTTACCTCTTAGATTTACTCTCTGGATGACGTTGGCAAAAGCCATCATCACCAACCCCCAAATCAAATTTTACCTAAAAAGGTTTGTCGCAAAAGGAGTTAACATTTGCCATGCGGGGTGAAGCTATAAGGAATTAGTGTGGTGAAGTGTAGAACATGCACTTTTACAGTAGGTGGTGTTCTTGTTACACTTTCATACATGCCAGCCTAATTAACTGTCTTAAAGACCAAATCATTAAATTATTTCCCCTGCTTAAAACATTTCAATGTTTAATGTACCCCAGCAATTTAATTATATGTAAAACAATATCCTGAGGATCCACTGCTACAGGGTGGCATTTAAAGCAAGTCCCACTTCTTAACTCAAGCGCAGGTAGAGCAGAAGAGCCAAAATAGAAAATAAACTTCCAAACAGTTATTTGAACAAAAAATCTTCCACAAAAACTTGTTAATGAAGCTAATTATTGTAGACTAGATAATTGATTTTGCCTTTACAGTCTTCTGTGGAAGTTCATTTGAAGACTGGAGAGCTTTATTTTCCCCTCAATACTGGCTAAAGTCTGCCTATTTCATCTGGTTACCCCTCGTGATATAGTTCTGTATTTTGTGTTGCTTTATTCCTTCCCTGCTGCACAACCTCCTGTCTTCAGGAAAATGCAATTTCATTAATCCTTTTGTGCTGGGAAGTAGCAGGGGAGTTGAGGGGGTTCCTCGAGGCCAATTTCAGCTGTTCAGCGCATGCACACAGGTCTCTTACCCACCTCTCCAAACCATCTCACATGAAGTTATGGACCATGTTCTGGCCACATTCCCCACGACAGCGTTCCCAGGAACCCACAGAACCCCTGGGCCTCGCAGCGGCACAAGGGTGGCAGGTCAGGATCCAGAGATGGATCATGTTAGAGATGAGATATAAAAATTCAAATCATTTCCTCACCGTAAGGAAGAGCACGCACATAAGCAGTCGCAACCAGCAGCAGGAACACTGCAAATCCCACAGGGACTTGCTCTTATAGTTAATATTCCCAGAAGAAGCTGCTTTTCAGCAACTTGGTGGGTGAAGTGCTCTGTTTAGGAAAATCTATAAGGAGGTCCGTGATCTGAAGGGATACAAAAACTGTGCAATAATAATCCTAAGCAGCACTGCAGATTGAGCTAGAAAGGTAATCAAAGAGCAGAAAAATCCTCTGGAAGATCTAAAGACAGTCAAGTCCCTCAAGTACTTTAGAAACAACAGAGAAGCCTATTTAATATCTTTCAGGAAACCTGTATATTTGCATGGTTTAAATAGGTAGAATTTCTTACACACTCAATATTTTCTTTTTTTTTTTTTTTAAGGCAGTACTTTTTCCAAAGTTTCTCTTCTAGTGCTTAATTGTAAAAGGTCTTCTTTTGAAAGCTCCCAAATCTCTTAAGCACACCCTTGTATTACTTTGTGAATTGTTTCAAGTCTTTGATGGCCAAGCTTCAGTCGAGAGACCTGTGGCTCTTTGAGGTTGTCTTCTTAGACAGGAAGAGTGCAAGGCACATCACTCCTGTGCAAACACAGCTTGAGGTGTCCACACAAATAGGGGGAGCAGAAGTGGAGTCAAGGTGGGGTCCCTTATGCATCATCTTCTGGTGACTCCCATCCCTGCTGCAAACCAGCTCTCTCTTTCCCAGGTGTGAGAAGGTGTGAGAAGGTACCTTCTGCTAGGGCAGATTTTTGCCCAATAAGTATCTAATGTGTGAAGTGGCCCTTAACCATTATAGAGAAGAAATGTGATGCATTGCAACCAGTGCAGAGATCCCAGCAGTTGTGGTGGGTTTGGGTGCAGGCTGCAGAACAAGAGCAAAACCAGTGTCCCAGAGGCGAGAGCTGCCCCTTGTGCTCTGCAGCTCCTGAGGGTCACAGATAACTTTACTGATGCTCTCTGCAATACAAATGCTTTATGTAGATGTCTCCAAAATAATAATAATAAAAAAAATGGCAATTTCAAAAATTATCCTTTCTTTCCTCCTTCACATAGTCCCATGAGCTGTGCACAGAAAGAAAGTAGAGAGGAACCTACCAGTTTTGTCGGTGCACATTGTGCAAAAGCAGGTATGAGCCATCTTCCACCACAAAGGCAGCTGTGCTTCCATAATCACATCAAGTCTTCAGGACATTTTTAACCATCACAAAACCAAAATGCACATAAACTACTACAGATCTCTCCATGCTATTGGTATCAGAATACAAACCTGCATTTAGGAGCGAGCTTCATCCTTTCACTTGCCCACATAAACAGAATAGACAAGCTATTCTACCTTTTCTTTTTAACCTTTGTTTTTCTGAGCTTTCCTAGGGCAAAAACTAACCTTGTAGACCTCGTGTCACGTATAGAAATTCATGCACAACTTCCCACCCATTAGGAAAAATTAAAATTAAAAAAAAAAAAAAAAACTTTCATGCCTATTTTAAATAGGTGTATTTACTAAGTCATCAGATACTTCAGAGAACAATCTAGAGCTTTTTGCCACATCTTTAGAAGGTGCCTGGTCCAGAGTAGCTGGGAGTAATCATCATGGTTGTTTGATGGCCTACATATAGTGATATCCAATTCCTATTGCACATCCCAGCTTCACTGTAAGTGGCACCACTAATCTATATACCTCCTGGTAACCTCAGTGGAGGGATAGAGCTTTACCTGGGGTATGCTGCCACCCTTCTACCTCCAGAAGCAGCTCCTCCACCTGTAGGAGCTCCATTACGTAGGAGCTTATACCAAGTACCCGAGATGGTGGTAACTGCCTTCAGGTTGTGCCATTTGCCTTTAGTGGCTCTCCAGAATGGCAGAATTGAGGATTCAAATACTCCTATACTATATCATACTATGTTATCTAGCTAAAGATATCTGATCTAATCTTATGTGTGCGCATGTGCGTCTATGTACACTGATGTGATATACATTTTGGGTTCATTTTGGGAGACTGAAGGCTATGACTATGTAAGTCATAAATATCTTTTCATTCATGGTGCAGTTTGCAATCTGCAGCACAGGGACTTCAGTATTTTACTGGTTACCTTCCTACCAACCTCCTTCACTGCTGGGAGAACCTTTGCACAACGCCCCTAGGAAGAGGTCCACGTTGTGGGGGCTGTTCTGAAGAGCTGCCTTATCAAAACCAATACTGATAATGACAGCAGGGGTCATTATTCCCAGATCCGTGGACATACTGTCATCCAAGAGATTAAATGAACTATGTGTTCCCTGTCTTTGCAAAGTAGGTGAAATGCTTGCATATTTTCACGTTATACCTGTATTTCCAAGCAAGCATAAGCTGTACAGCTGACCGGAGAGATGTCCCTATCCCCACTCGGACGGCTCATTCCCATTCCCCGTCAGTCACGCTCATGTGGAAGCCAGGCAAGGAAATAGCCTGTGTGAAAGCAGTTTTTCTGAGCAGGTTAATTTTGAGTGAGGTTCGTTTTCTGCTCGCCACCCACACGGTCAGACAAACACCTGCGTGGACACGGGGGATACCTAAGTCCTAGCTGTGTTAGTCCAGAATAACCACGTCAGAACGTAAAGACACATGATAACATCAGTAGGTCCATGTATGGTTTCTAAGACACTCGAAACATAATCTTTTGGGTTAAATCTGTGCAAAACATTTTTGCTTAGGTGTTCCCTGTTCTGATAAACTCTCCTATGATAAACTGAATACAGATGTGCATAAATGTTGTCCCTGCACTTGAGGTCCATGTAGATGGGTGTTAGATAATGAGTTGCATGGTCATTTGCTTTCTCCTTTTGAATTATTCTTCATGATTTTTAATTGTGTTTTATACATTTTTTTTTTTGTATACGTCCCAATTACCTATTTAGCATTTTATTCCAATTTTATGCCATCATATGGTTAGACAGATCTAATTCTTTCAACCTTCAGTTTCTGGATCTGCTTTACAAATAAATTGCAAATGTCCAGATCATTTCCTTTCTCAAGAGTTTCCTAAACCGTAATCAGCTCAACGAGTTGCATGTGAACTAAAACATACTGCATGAACTGTAAAACATCTGCATGCACAAAACCATCTCCCTTTTTTTGCAGTGTGGCTCTATGTTTAATGCATTGATTCCCTAGAAGCAGTCAGTGAACTAGTTCTGGTAGTAAAATGCATTCCAATAGCAGCATTTTTCATTCCCTTGTGCTTGCTGAAGTCTTCCTGTCCTTAGAGAAGTGGTCATGGTTCTTATACACTGAAAGGATCCGGGATGTTTTTGACCCAAGTGTTGTATTTTGGTTTCTAAGTGCATCCCCGCAAGGTACTCGTGCACTGCTTTAGGAAAAATATGTATTGCATTTATTTTAAAATCTCATTTTAATAACTTAGTGGAACATGAACGAGAAACTTTTAGCATTTTGAGAACCAGTCTTAATAAGGTTGCTAGGAAATACCTTTAAAGAAGGCAAAGTCTGCTTCTTTCCAGAGAATTTCTCGAGGGAATTGCAGTATTTATGAGAAAGCTGTCCCCTGGATATCCACCGGACTGAACAATCATTGCAATTAGAGGCCCTCAAGCAGCAAAGCTTGATTAAAATAAAAATCCTGCAGCTAGTGAACATAACTGCAACTTTCCCAATTCAGTGAACTTTGCCTTGCCTGCATCTGCCTTTGTTCCCTTACAACCTGCACGCTGCTCCAGGAGGAAAACTGGTCGGAACTCAGAAGATCCAGAGCAGGCAAGGGGGAATGGCCATTGATTTGCAAGGGCAGAATTCCCCGACAAAAGTCTTCCCTCGGGTCTAGCAGTATTGCCAACGGAGCTGAGGACTTGGTGCTCCACAGGCCCAAAAGCTGTGTAGCAAAAGCTTGGGGTAAGATCATGTGGTTTTAGCTGCATATTTTACCTCCTATGAATACACTGGACTGAATAATGCAAAAAATTGGACTTGTTGAGATCAGACCAGGCAGTAATATCAGCATAGATGTGTTTGCACCTGACTAAAGGAGCGTCTCAGTTTCATCTCTGACTTGAACCCGCAGTGGAAGGCTACTGTAGTTTTGCAGTGCCAGTTTTATTTCATAGACATATGAGAGATGTCAGGAGGTGCTAGAAAACCCATTCCTGAGTTACAGTAATGATTATTTTGCAATACACATAACTCTGCAAAGAAATCTTGGAGTCACAGAGCTGGAGACCAGATTGTCCCTTCAGGAGTCCCGCGCTGGCCTCATCGATCCCCGTCACCTCATCCCCGTCACAGCGACGTCCGTGCTGCCAAGGGCTCCGTCCTCCCAGGGTCCAGCTGCTCTTTGGCCTCTCCATTGTGACTTCCGAGTAAGATCAAAACTCAGGCCTTGATACGAGGAGTGCAGAGACTGCCATTAGACCCCGGGTCATTTCTTGCTCTTCTCTAAACAACCCTCAGGTGGGAAAAATTTACCACTAACAACTTGGACCAACATTCCTCCAAAACCAGCCAGGTAAAAAGACCATGTAAAACATCGGAAGCGCCAGTGGCTTTTGCAAGAATACGGTTGTTGGCTTTTCTGGTGACATGTCGCACAGGCCAACCTCTTGTGCCCAGGTGCGCCACGTGTCCCACACGCTGCACAACGGGCTGGCCATGCCCACGCGCTCACGCTTAGCTTCGTGCAGCCCCTATTAAAAATGTGCATTTTAAAACCCTCCAGAGACCCAGCCTGAGAGCGAGGCTCTGTTTGGGTAATAACACTCACCCTGTGCAGGCAAATATTAAGCAGTTTGCTGGTGCCGAGAGCTGAGAGCCCCACTGTGTAGGGAAAACAGCGTGCGAGGAAGGAGCTCGCGGCGCAGGAAGGTGAAGCCATTTGTCAGGGAGGTGCGAGCAGGGAGCGGGTTTCACATCACAAATACTTCAAGAAATGGTCAGAATACTGTGTGCAAAAGTAACCCAGTAAGAAACGCCAAACTGCTCGTTTGTTGCTGCTGTGAACTCCTGCTTCGCTCCAGGGACACTGAGCTTGTCTAAGGGAACCAGGGCAGTATTGAAAATAACAGTAATAAAAAAAGTTACCACTTTGTGTACCCTTTGCAGCTCTTTTGTGAGCTGCAGTAATTAATGTTCTCTGTTACAGAATGCAAGGCTTCGCTTTAGCAGCACCAGCTCCCTGCTCTACCCTGTCTGGCCGTACAGAAACCACACGTTTCTCCCCACTCGCAGTCCCATGGGTCACAACTAAGGTCAGGAGAGAATAAAAATGATACTTTGTGATCCAACATTTACACAATTATCAACTCATAAATCTTAGTCAGATCCTAATGACAGAGCATGGGAGAGCATAGCTCTGTGCACACTGAGTAAGAAGGAGAAAGAGGCCGAGCTCTGCGTAAAACAAAGAGCACAGTATTTAGCGCACGGCAGGCCAGACGTGCCTTCCTCACAGCATTGTTATTTTTCTATTTTCCACTCTTCTGATTTTCTGCATTTCTAGGCGGGAACAGAAAACGGTGTCACCACTTTGAAATATTTATAGCATTTAGCTAAGGAGTAATGATCATAAGCAGAATCACTTAAAAGAACAACATTGAGATGTTTTTCATACTCAAAATAAATGACTCACTCCTTTGTATTTGGCAGCTTGAAATGGGACCTCTTTCCTTAATGACATTCCTCCTTTGCCACGTGCTTATATTCCTTTGCTATTGTACATTTGTTCATCCTACCAGCAATACTTGGCACTTGCAGCTCTTACCGTCTTTTAATCCAAGACTTTATGAACACTGATTAATTAAACGGAGCGGTATCCTTAGGAGGTTGGCGTTAATACCCGCTTCTCAGATCAGAAAGCTGAGAGGGGTTAAGTTACTTGCTAACAAACCTGCTGCTGGTCACGGATGAAACCCAAAAGCTGGAAGGGTTTGGCTCCCACTGCTAGGCCAAAGGGGTTGATGTCAGCATGGAATAGATTGAGCAAGATTTCTACCACGTGCGACCAGCCTGCTGCACAAAGAAACACTGGAATTTTGGCCTGGATTTGAGTAGAAGCAGTGGATCCAGGATCAAGCTCTTCCCAGTAGATCCTGGAGCCACTGGAGGTAGCTCTGGCCTCACTAGCGTTGGTTCAACCTCATTGTTAGTTTGGTTACCATTTCTCTGCCCCATCAGCTTGTCAGAGCTCCTGGCAATTCTCTTTTTCCCTTATTACTGCTCTTCTCTTAGTGAAAAGTATTAGCAAGGGGAGGACGCTGCTGAATCAAATCCACTGTGCGAGGAAAGGAAGTTCTCAGGAACAGTCTCCTAAACTTACAAAACACCTTCCGTCTTTCCAGAGTAATCTCGATCCAGAGTGTTTCCATGAGGCCTTTCCCTCGCCACCCTTTGCAGCGTGGCCCTTCACACTGTTCCTCGGGAGATATCCAGGCTTTGGAGTAATTCCCTCAACAACTGTGAGATCTTTCGCGCCGCTTTACAGCTTGTCCTCCCCGAACATTCCTCCGGTGATCCGTGCACCAAAGCTGAACCAAATGTGTGTTTACATAAAGCAGGCCGTGCTATGGGCAGCCCGTGCTTTTTATGTGACCTTTAGTGTAAAATGCAGTGTGTCTGGTCTCGGTTATGTGATTCTGTCAACATGTTCCAGTTTGGGCTAAGCTGGGAGCAGCACTCCGTACATCTGGCTCAGGAAGAGAAGACATCTGTGCAACTAGTCTAATAAACCAGAGCAATGCAGTGAAATATTGTTCTAGTGTTAGGGAATGAAAAGAATTTTTTTTTTTTGCATTGCAAAACACAACAAATGCTGACTCCTACCAATAAGAGTGACCTCCAGAAATGTGGGAGATAAATCAGTGCGAGAGAAAGATGAAAAGATGTTAAATGATGCTCTTATTTCAAATGTAAATATCTTTCAAACACATAAATTGTCTCCTTTGATTTAAAGTTATTTAGTTCACAGGGAGTTAGGTAATGTCCTCCTCTTAAAAATATCACTTTGGAAATTTATAGATGAAAAGAGCTAATTATGTATTTTTAAATGCATTTTATAATTTCATTGTATGAATCCCTTTAGGATGTAATGCTATCTATAAATCCTCTCCCCTCTCCTGCCCAGGAGTTTGTGAGCAACACAATTGCTAATGCAGTCTAAATTAGACCGAGGCATTTGGTGAGGTCAGAACACTCTTGCCTGGAGGTTCCCATTTTATTTTCTTTGGCCATTTTTAAAAGGGTAGCACCTTACACTTACTCTAATAACAGTGTACAGCTCCGAAGTAATTCATTTGGCAATTGCTTTTAACTGCTTTATAGTCTTTATATCAGCTGTATTTATCCTTCTTTTCTGATTACTCCCATGTAATTGTGAAAAAGTCCATAGTGAAGATCTCTTACTTTGTCTTTATAAAATTCTGCTTCTAACAGGTGCTGGGAGTGAGTGACAAGTGAGAAAAATACCCTTTTCCTCCTCTGAACTGAATCTCTTCAGTTTGGCCTGACTTGGCTGTAGCTCTGCCATGCTGCCCTTCCTAGTCACCACCTCATAGAAAGATTGAGCTTTTTCCTGGCGTTTCTCCCCAAATGTCACCACGCTGGGCTGTTCCCATCCATTCTGCCCATGCGCACCTTGCTGTTGTCTGACAAGATCCCAGCAAGACCCCACTGCTCCTCCACCTCAGAATATGATCCCAAATCCATGAGTCTGTTTTCCAGCTCTCATGTAGGTTGCTGTCAATAAACTTCCACAACCACTTCAGTTGGGCTCAGCCTCATCTGCCACCATAAAACACGTGTCCAGCTGAGGGCATCAAATCTTTTGCCATTTGTAGAGCTTCCTTCTGTCCCGTTGCCAGAGACAATCCTGCTTCCAAGGAGAGTGCAAGAAAGCCCAGCTTGGCGAGCACGATCTTCAGGGAGCACAGGGCATATAAACCGGGATGTTTTGTAGCAACCTCTGCAATAGCTGCTGGCAGTGTGTGTTGAAGAGACAACATCCTTGGGGAGATTCAAGAGAATTCAATAGGCAGTAGCAAAATATCTGCAAATATAGTTACTAATACTTGCAGGATTTTTTTTTCTTAAAAAGAAAAAAGAAAAAGAAAAAAATCTTTATGGAAGAGACTAAAAGACTTTTAGAAGTTTCCTTCAGGCAATTTGATTCTAGTCCAAGTGCTTTCAAGAAAGCAAACCTGTCCGTATATCTTGGTGCATTCCCGACTGCCCCAGCGCGTTGTGCTGGCCCAGTGCAAGGCACTGTCTGCGGCCCGGCAACCTCAGAACCGAGGCAACAGCAACGGGTATTTCATTTGAATACGGAAATTTAGGAATGGGATGTTGTATCATGCAGCCCAGTGTGCGCTCGGTGACTGTTTCAATATAGAGGCAATAGTGGTCCAGCAGAGCAGGCAGATGATGAGGAGCCAGGAGACCTGTGATCCTCCTCTGAGCCCTTCCCCACACCGGACATGGGAGCTGGAGAAATCATTCTGTCTCTCTCTGTATCTTATTTTTCCAAAATGCCGCTTGTTCTAAATTGTCTGCTCAGACAGAGACCTCCTGAATGTTTCCTAACACACAAGAGTCAAAGACTAATGGCTCGGATGTTGAAATCAAAGGAGTTGTGTGCTTGTCTTTATAACACACCCCAGAAGTCTCATAAAGAGACGAAAATGGAGAAGAAAAAAGTCTTTTCAGCTATAGAAATGCAGAAAGTATCCAACTGAAAAAATGTAGGATATTTTTCCCACTAAAAGGTACTGGGTTGAAGCTATATATTTTACTGTTTTTATTAATAACTTCCAGATGAATCTTTGAACTTTAAAACTTCATTTCAGAGTGAATTATATTGGCTGCCCTATAAGTCCTCAAAAAAAAAAGCTCTAATGGAAGTAAAGACAAGGCCAAACTCCCTCTAATTTTCCTAAATTCCAGGGAAATGTATATATGAGCCTACATTTCCCACTCCAGAACCACTTCCTTTCCTGGCTCCAGAGAGCAGCCCAGGCTTAAGTGCATCTGAACTTTGGCAACATCCACAGGCAAAACAGTGCTGTGTTTCTGGTAATAAATGTCACTGTACGTTTCAAAAGCAGCTGCAGGGCTGCTGCTCGTGTGGACCGTTCCCTTCAAAGTGCTTCAAAGTGCCTCAGTTTGGATGGCCATGAGCGCCCGAGCCGAGGGGAGCAGCACGGGACGGGGCAGGGGCTGAGGAGCTGCCGCGCTCCAGCTCCAGTTCAGCAAACAGCAGCGAATGGATGTCGCGTAGGCAGCGCTTTCCCATGGCCGTAGCTCGAGGCAGTGGCCCTGTGAAGGTGATGCTGGTCTGGTGTTTTAGCTTCAGAATTACAGAAGTACCTAAACACATGCCGGTCTGTTAAAAATTCTGCTGAAATGGTCTAATGCCTAAGTCCTAACGCTGTTACTTTTCAAGTCGTATTTATACTGGTAAACGTGAGGCAGGGGCAAACTGGTCTCCAGCTTTTTCGGGGTACTCGCTGTGTGTTTCCCAGAGCCTTCCTGCCGCACTGCATTGCCCCTGATAAAATCCTCGACTTCCTTAAAATTGCTCAAAACAGTCGCGCTTTAGCATCATCTGCTGGGAGAGACGGGCAACTGACGGGAGGCTCCCGTGCGCGGCGCGCTCAGCCTGACCTGAGCGTCGCGGGGGAAACAGCCCCCTTGCATCCTCTGAAGCAAGCGGTACTGGAGAACCACCCCCAGGTCTATAGGAGTGGGGATGATTTCTCCAAGGTTGATGGCGCGGGGTGGCACGAGGCAGCTGCGGGTACCGGGAGCTGTGGTGCCCGCGTCGCGCTGCGCCTTGGCATCACTGCCGAAGCTGCACCAAGCTCTCGGTGCCGGGCGTGCAGCGAGTGCAGCCCACGTCGCGTCCGGGCCCGAAGGGAGACTGGCCTCAGTTAAATACAGCCGTGCAGAATTTATGGTCTGGTCTGAAAAAGTTATTAACCTCCCTCGACAGCCGAGGAGGACAGAGGCGCTTGCGCGCGGCAGTTCGTCTTGCCTGTCGCAGGGCGCAGTGTCTCACCGTGCAGGCTGGGCTCGTGAGGCCAAAGAGGGAAGCCGTCAGAGCGGCTTTTCTTCCAAAGGCACCTCCGTTCTCACAGCAGACGTCCCCACAGGTCCTGTCTTCACCCCCAGTGCTTTTGGCCCCGTATTGCTAGGTCCTAATGGAGACCTTGCTTCACGGCGAGCCCCAAGGCCCCAAGGCCCCAAGCCCCTGCTGCAGTGGCAAAATAGCAGCCCCCGTGATCAGCGCAGCCTCGTGAGTGACAGTGTTGGGAATAACAGAGTGACAGCTGTGGAGATCCTCCGTTTGTTTAAGCCGTTTAAGAGAAAATGACACCAAATGTGTTTTGGAATGCAGCTGAGTGACCCTTCAGCTCGAGATTCACATACCTTGGCTCTTTGATGTTCACGGTCAAGGCCAAGTCGTTCAGATGGAGGGGTCTACATAGAGCAAATACATGGGTGGATTTTTTTTCAAATACCTCACAAGATGCCTGATCCGTTTACAAAACATGATTAAAAAAATCATTAAAGATTTTTTATTATTATTATTTTCAAGTAACCTGGCCTGTGTTGAGGTGGGTGCCAGGGTTAGTGAGAAGCAGGGTGATCTTCTACCTGTGTCTTTTCTTAGATGGTGCAGAGCAGAAAAGTCCCAGCAATAAACTGTTACCTTCATCTCATTGCGTCTCGGTCGTGTTTTGGATACAGTGAAATATGAGCACCTCGGTCAGCCTGATCTGAAAGCCTGAAACCGAGATTCATCTTCAGCCTCCCCACCGCCTACCTCTTGCAGCGGGTAATCGTACTCAGACAACACTGTAAAGAAAAGGAAAAATATTTAAAAAGCAGAAACAAGTGTGTCTGAGCACGGGAGCAGACGCTTACAGAATTTGTTTTCCTCAGCTGTTTTCTTATGGGATTAACTTTAACTCTGCCTCTAAGTTTTTCCATCTGTAGAAAAGTCTCCCTCTGCAAAGCTCTGCAGAGATCTATGTTCTTTCTTAGAGCTGTTATGTGAACATGTAGCTGTTTTGCCCAGTTCTGCTGTACTGCTCTGGACTGTCGGGAGACTAAGATTTATACCTTTTGTGACCTGGTTAAGGAGAAACAAATAAGATAAAAATCATGGTGTCTTGGACGCAAATTTATTTCCTGAGTTACTAAGAAGTTAGGTTTATTTCATAGTAGTTTCACTACTAAAGATGAACTATGTATCTACCTGAGGACAAAGATACCAAAATATGCCTTACCAAGTAGAAAAAAAAAAAGATGACTTGGCCAATGATAATTTAAATAGTATTGACCATGGCATGAGGGCTGATTTGTTGCTTCCTGAGCAGGGAGAGCAGTTTCTGCTGCGTGCATTGGCTGCGCTCATACGTGTTCATTTACTCAGTGTCCCGTGCGAGCACAGCAAGGACTTCCAAGTGCGATTCAGGCTGTTGGCCATTGTGAAGGGGCCCAATTGTGCGTGCTGGGGTTGCAGCATCTTCCTCGGCCTCTGAGGGGTGCAGTGCTCCAGGGGACACATAGCGCAGCCTCCGTCCATGGAACCGGGACACGTTCCCACGGACCTGGCGCTGCGTTAGCTCAGCAGTTGCCACCAGAGAGGTTTATGGCCAGTGCCGTTGGCTCCGACACACAGCGCCAATGACTCGAGCATATGAGGTGGATTTAAATAGCAGACTGCAGCTTCTTAGCACACATTTAAAATGACTAACCTATGGTTAAGTGATACCGTGTCCATATAGGGATCACGCTGGGCTACGGCTCTGGAAATTTCTGTTATGGGACCTGGAGGCCTTCGGCCTCTTTCCCAGCACTGAGGCACCACTAATCCGCATCCTGTGTGGACCTGCTCCCAACTCCGGCTCTGCTGTGAACCCCACCTGGAAGGCTCCTCAGTAGATCCTTTTAAAGCTTGAACAGTAGAAAGCCACAAAGCAGCCTGGGCGGTTGGGTGTTTATTCTTCTTTTCTTTTCTTTAAATCATACTATGAGAAGAAATATATACATATATTGTGTTGGTTCTGACCAGCCTGGTCTTTCCCTGGGTCTATCCCTGGGTTTTGCTACCATATTAGCTGCGAGCATCTCCCCTTAGGACTCACCTACCCCAGCCCAGCTACCCAGGTGGTTGCTGATGTCTCTTCCAGTTCAGGAGGTAAACGAGCTGGCTCTCAAGTGAAGCAGAATTTTAAGCCATCAGCTTTCCCATTGCTCTATCATCTTCAAGAGAGACAAACAAGAGGATACCTCCTCCCAGTACACCTTGAAATACCCACTGTAGTGATGACCTTTTAATCAGCACGCCTGTGCTGCAGAGCTCCCCCTGCACATCTGGGCAGCGTGGTGTTTGCAGGTGCCGTTCCCGTGCTGTGTGGCCGTGAGAGCCCACGACAGCTCCTGCACGGAGTGTCCTCAGGTGCAGACACTGGCCCAGGCCCTGGCCCCACTCTGGGGCACAGCACGGCACGGTGGGACACGGGGTGATGTGTCTGCCGAAGTCATCTGCTCACCACAGGCTCCCCACTGACCAAGGAACCTGTATTTTGGGCATGGGGTGGCTGCTTGTGAAGAGCTAGACCAAGCTGCACGTGTACCTGTATGTACAGGAGCCCTCTCAAACATTTGTGAAGTTTTCACGCAAGGTCTGGCCTTGGGAAACCAGTTTTTATTTTATGTATTTACCACGTAAACAAAGTCTGTTTGGGCTGTTGCCAGTGTTCATGCTACCTTGATCTAAGTCTTGTTCGTCCAATATCTATACAACATGTTTTAATGTTATGCATTGAAGAAATTGCATTGAAACAGAGAAAATAAATAATAATAAAATAAATCCCTTACTGCTAAAAATGTTTCAATGATAGCTGAGGTTCAGAAGAAACTGGAACACATTTCTCTGCAAATATTTTACAATTCTGCCCATCTTAGCTCCAAGAAGGCCTGGAAATGCAAATGTAAAGCATATTAAGAGAAGCTTTTTTATTTTAATTATTCTTGAATTGGAGTTCGCAAAGTATTCTTTAAGAACAGGCCTTATTTCTCATCATTATTATTCTTTTTGCATTTCCAGCATGACAAGAAAATACTTGCCCAAAATACCAAAAAAGAAAAATCTCTTGAGAGAGCCTGTTCTTGCAAGATTTCCATCCCAATATTTACAGACCCAGGAGGTCAGATAAGCTTTGGATATGCATCAAAGCTCCTGGACGCTTATCTGAACCAAGCACAAGCCCTGAACCTTTTGAAGTTTGTCCATCACCAGTTATCCCATCCAATTTTTCCCCTTTATAACAAGAATTATAGTCCCTGTCTTCAGGAAGTTCTTCTGTTCAGTGGCTCTTGATTTCCCACAGAGGGATCTATAGCATTTTACTAATGTCTATACCAGTCTTTGAAAAGAAGTCATGCCTCTATTATTTTCCAAAGTTTAAGCTTATTTTCCTTATTTAAAATTGGAAACACAAACAGTCTATTGCTTGGAGAAGGCATCTGCCTCTCTCCTTAGCGTGGAGTCAGGAGTCTGCAGCTTGAGAGGTTCAGCGAGGTAAAAACTCGGCCTTTCACCACTGGGACCAAGGCTCAAGTTAATTTGAAATCTTGAGTGAAATACATTCAGCAGCTTCTCCGTGGTCCCCAGTGAACAGTAGCTCACACAATAAAACTATCATACCTAATTCAACACAACTGGCAAGCCCGCGAGAGAAGGGCCTTGCGTGCAGACTGATTTATTGGTTAGCCAAAAGAAGATACTCCCCGTAGGTCAGGTGTGATGAGGTCATTGACAGGGCAATAGTGATGAAGTTTTCGGCTGTAAATCCCCTATTTTTCAAAAACTATAACAGACACCTATAAACATTGTGGATCAGTGTCCTCTGTTATTCAAGAAAAATATTCTGTCTTGTGAAAAATATTCTGTAAAATATTGTGCCCCGTGTAAAGGCTTGTCGTTATCCTTCTTTGCCTTACAAGACGTGTACAGCGAGGCTACCAGGACAAATTTATTTCCCACAGAGACAGAAGTTAGAGAATATCTTCTTAGTACTTTCAAGTTCATTTACAAAATTCAGTGGAGATTGTTTCAATTAGGGTCATCTGGTCATGTATCCCTTGATCCTTTGATCAGCACAGCAGAAATACCGTGTTAGTAATCTCTGGGCTACCATTTGGGTTAATGAATCGGCTTGACTTTAATTCTAGCCCAGATGTAATCTTTTATAGCTTAATGATTTGTTCTAACGTGAACTCCAATTGAATGTAAACGGTTTCTTTATTTAGAGTGAAAATTCTTTTTTATAACTTGTTTCTGTTCCTAATTAATTCTAGAGCAATTAAATCAAACCTTGATCTGTTGCAATCAAGATTAAATCATAGTATAGGTTAGGCTGCTAATATCGTCTTTGAGTTCATTATTATCAAGGCTAAAGCAATCAGCAAAGGAGGGAGAAACTGCTGTAGTTGGGGTTACAGATCTGAGGAGTTGTTCTCGTTTTTAATAGCTGCTCTGATTTAATGTATGGTAATACTTGCACTTATTTCGTAACTCTTTTCCAAGGAGCTCAGCATACTTTCCCGAGGTTAACTTATTCTGACAACAGTGACGTGCAGGAGGTAAATGCTCCCAGGAATACAAGGGAACGGACGGGTGCAGGATAAGTAGGAGCCGTGCGCAAGGTCCCAGACTGGGGCCCAAATCTTAAATTCTTTAGCAAACTGTTACCTCAGTGAGTTTGCTGAGCGGGGTAGGTAGGATGAGGCAGGAGCAGCATCTCATCCATAAGTACTCACGAAGCATGGGACTTAAAATGGGTGGTTTGGCCTCCCAGAGCCATCTCGCCGTACAGCACTGAGTTCTCCTTAATTCCACTTATATCCACATTTACACATAGGGTCTTCTAGACTCAAATCTAGGCTTAAAAGACAGAGACTCTTCAGAGCCCTAAGCATCTCCAGTGCAGGCACTCATGTCCCAGGCCAGGCCCAGCTGAAGTTGCCCCTTGCCTGGCTCTCCGTGTGTAATTATATCACTCCATGCTCTGACATGTTCATTCTGACTGCGCTGGAAGCTCCGGCCCATTCGGATCATCTCTATGCAGCAAGAACCAAATCAGCCCAGACCAACTCCACACAAGGAGAGCACAAGGAAGAAGTACAATATTGTTTGCACTCCAGTTCTATATTAGCTTGGAAAAAAAAAATTACAGCAGTGCCATTTTCAATTCAGTGTTATGCTGGAAAGGTTGCAAATTAATTAGAATTATGCCTTCTTTGTGCCAAGTGATAATTTACTGCAATTAATTATCAAAAGATCTACTGCTGTCAATTACGGTACTTGCTCTTTGGGGGGGAGAAGCTATTTACGTATAGCTAAATTCTCTAACAAAGTTCCATTTTACTTTTATTGTTTTCAATTAAACTATCATCATTTGCTCTCCCTCTGCCAAACACAATAAAGCCTCGTTAAGAACTAATCACGCTACTGTGACCTTTTTTTTAATCCAAACACTCGCTCGACCTGCACGGAGTCGGCGCTGCTATTGTTACACCTGCAGCCTGCGCGGAGAGGAGCGTACTTGAGAATTAATGAGCACAGCTGTGGTCTCTCTTACATTCAACACTTGTAAAATAGACCTCTTTAAAGTGCCATTATCACAATATTGATAGAGTTATTTATAGTACTGCAAACGTTCCCAGTCATAACAGAGTCCTTGTTATCCCCCACAGCAGTTCATGTTGTTGCCATCTCCTGGACTCATTCCACACTTTGCGATAAGGCACCAGGTGGACAATCCTTCACAAATGAATTATAAGAGACATTAGGAAAACTTCTATATAAGCAAGTTTTATAGCTGGGAATAGGTCAACCTGTCAAGACCCAGCCCGTGTAAGACTTGTCATGTGCTTGTGCTATACAGTTTCCCATATTTTCTGGCTGGAATGTGACAAGAAATTACAGGCAGCGCAAGCTGCGAATGATCTGGATGGTATTGTCCAAATTAGAACTGCTTTTTGCAGTTACTAATACTGTTTTACCATAATTCAGTGAAACAGATGCAAGTTCAAACTCTTGGTGTCAGTCGCTGAAAACAAATATCACAGGTGCCAACTTTGGTTGCTAAGGGAATCGAGGCTTCCTGGGCGCCACGGCGTGTGTGCAAACAGCTAAAGCCCGTCCAAGGCAGAGGTCCTGCTGTCAGCAGGGAAGTTTGGGCCTTTTTAGGGGGCATCTTGCTCCTCAGCTTGGTCTCCTCAGTGGGGGACCAGCAGCCACAACCCAGAGGCTGTGAAACCCGGTGATGTTGCTACAGCTGCATGAAGGTGTCCACGCTCTACAACCCGTCTCGCTTTAATACCAGTCGGGTGAGACCTGCGCACAAGACAGTGTCTTTGGCACAGGAGTCATCAACTTCCTCATCTCGGGGAGCTTTAGAGGGTGCAGATTGGGGGTGACCACAGGCACCCATGACAGTTCTTCTCCATCCAGCTCATGTGGGTGGATGAAGACAACTGGGGCAAGCCGTGGGCCTTGCAGCCTTTTTTTTCCCCCAACACCTTCATTCCTTCTTTCTGGTTGCAGTGCATCACTTTTCTTGATTTGGTAAAGAATGGAGGGAAAAAAAAAAAACACAAATACCCAAAGAGTAAAAATTCAATAGACATCCATTGCTACTCAAGAATTATCTCCCCAGATCCAGCTATTTTGCATCTTAAATGCTTCATGACTAATGAGTCAGTTCCAAAGTAACCTAGTACCCTCCTTTCACTCTGAATTTAAGGGAATTTTTATTGTTGTGGAAGAGAGGAAGCGCTCACTAAGCGATGCTGTCTCATAGGTGCTGCTGGTTCAGACCTCCGCAGGCAGGTGGGCCTGCTCAGGGCTTGCAAAGTGGGGGCTGTTTGACTCACATGGAGTAAATTTATCGGCTCTTCTTATATCCTTGGGGAGAGGATTTCTAGCTCTCTCTTAAGAAATGGTGAACAGGGGTTAGTAAGTTCTGTGAAGAGCTTTAAATCCCCAAATTCACCCTTATTGACACTTTAGCTTGGAGTTCCCCGCAAGGCTGTGAGTAGCTCTGTAATCTGCCCCTTTTTGGAGGAGTTCTTGCATTATATCATAGTTGCAAAACCTAATCTTGAAAAGTCTTCAAAAAGTCTTGGGGTCACCCCCTGAATGATTTCTGTTTTCAGTTGGGCTTCTCTGGGTTGTATGCTCTTAAGATAACTTGGAGCATTTTAGATTTGGATTTTTTTTTTTTTTTGATTTTTATTTATCTCAGATATATTAGTATGGTAGAAAAGCAACAGAGGAAAAAAAAAAGAAGAGAAAGGGGGAAAAAAATCAAAGCCTTCCAGTTATTGTGAGGTTTGGAAGAGTTTTCCCATTTTGAGTAGCTGCTCAGGATTTCAGGCATGTTTCTGCTCCTCACCAGGAGGAAACAAAGAGGCTTTGTAGTTATGGGGATGAGGGTTTTGTGGAAGTGAAAGAGAAAGAGAGAAGCCTGGTAACTAGGGAAGTCACCTGGGACCCCGCTCTGCCTTTTCCTCTGAATGAGTGTCCTTGTTAATAAGAAAATGGCTCTTCTAGAACAGTGCTCTCCTCTAAGGAGAAAAGGCAGAGCTGGCCTGGATTGCGAGCGAGCAGTACATTGCTTTTTGTTTCCATAAACTTACTGGAGAATGGCGTGCAATTTTGATGCACATGTGATTAAACTAATCTAGTTAAAATCAGAAAAGGATTTCTCATAATTCAATTGGAGTTGTTTTTAATGTTTGGACTTTGGTCAAGGACAGCTTTATTGATTGAATTTAATTGCATATATTTTCCTGTCCATTTATTGAAGCCTATTTTTCAAGTCAGTCGAGAGGCTGCTAACATTTCAGAAAGGGGATATGCCAAAGCATTGCTTTAATTCATTATCTCTTGGACATACAGTAGTTGCTACTTGGCCTGAATTAAATCCGTTAGAGAATGTGATAGCATAATTACTTACAGGTATCCAAAACTGCTTTTAACTGAATTCTCCAGGAGGTTATACATAAGATTTGTCTTGCACTTATATTGGATGCAAATGTCTGGGATTTCAATGATAAATAAATATTTCATCAACCGAGGACAGGGTTTTTTTCTTGATTCCATATGTTGCTGATGGACTAAAATTCTTGTGAGGTCTTTATTTTTCCTTAATACATAAAAGTCTTTTACAAATTAGCTTGCTAACTCTTTCAAAATGTGCAAACACGATGACCCTTGAGGTAAAGAAGAAACAGCCTGCGACTCTGCCTGGCTTTTTTTTCTTTTTTTCTCTCCTTTCAAAGCGTGTTAAATCCTCAGAGATTTTCTAGACAAAACTGCACATTAGCTAGATTACTTCACAGCGAGTTCCAATGACGTCAAGTCTGGGATCTTCCAAGGGTGATGTCAGTCCGCTCCGCGCCGGAGCGGGGCCCTGGCCGTCCCCAGCGCGGAGGCCCCGCGGGGACACGGCCCGTGCGCTGCCCTCGTGTCTCCTCTCGCTCTTACAGCCCCTTCCTCCAAGTTGTGGCCTCAGCAAGTCCTCAGTCTAGCAGAGTAACTTGACTTTCTCGGCGTCGGCGCTAATGTAACCGGCTTTGGAGCTGAATGGTTATGAATAGCGATAGCTGCAGCTGTTAATGCTGCCTTTGGTAGGAAGGGGATTCAGCGAAATATGGGATTCTGCCTAATAAAATAATGGGATGGGATGGTTTCTTGGTACCTGGCTCTATTCTGAAGGGAAATAAGGGCAGAGAAAAGTGCGAATCGGGGGCGCTTCAGCCTTCAATCCTTTCTTGTGAAGAAATTGTAGCCCTGCCTTGGCGGGAGGAGAACGTTCCCGCAGAGACCCTGAGTTTCACCTCACCGCTCCTCCAGGCCTGTGGTTAAACACAGGCTGGAATCCCTCACATCCACGATCCCTCCTCTTCCCCTAAACAGTCTGGCATGAAACACGACCTCATTCAGTGGGATATGAGGGCCACCGCGTGCTGACGTTTCACCAACCGTGTCAGAGTTGCAGACGCACCTGCACGGCCACCTCTGCAGCCTGCGTTGCACATCCAGCCAGCCGCATGGCATCTCACACTGCATCATCTTCTGCATTTTGATCAAATGCATTGTAATGCCAGAGTGAAATGTCAATATGAATGCACCTTCATGTAGGAGTAACTAATGGCTACCATCTGTGAGTACTAGTTAAAAGCCGTGCTTTGTACCAGGCAACGGGCACACAGTTATTTTAACTCATTATCTGCTTTGTAACTGTTGTGCAATTGCACGTGAAGAGGTGATGCTCACAGGGCACCATTAAGGATGCAAAACCAAGTGCCCAAGAGTCAGGAGCTGTTTGAGAGGAGGTTGCAGAGCAGCATTCCCTGTGCACCATGACCAGGTCTGTGGGCCCTGCCAAGTAACCTGTGTCCCATAGTGCCTGCACTGGGGTTGGCACTAAATTCTGGAAAACTTCTACCAAGCACGTGCAGACTCCGAGTGTGCAGAGGCTTTTCAGGGCTGGTGGGTTGTCAAGTCTCCAGTAAAGCATCTCTTAAGCGATGGCAGCGTAGGCCAATTTCCTGGCTATCGCCTCAAACCATGAGGTCACCTGGGCTTCTCAAGGACAAAGTGCCAGAATGGTGACACCCAAAGCTATTTTTTTCTAGTGCTGTTTTCAGCATTAGATGAATCGCTTGAATAAAGTTTTCCAAAAAGAAATCAACTTGATGAAAACATGCGGTGTGGAAAATATATCTCTGATAGCTAATGCCTGGCCAAGTTATAAGCACTGAAAATCAGCTCTTAAAACAGGAGATGCTGGTCAGTCTTAGCAATAGATAACGCTGCCAGTTACAGCCTGCAGAAATTGCTAAAACTGTCACTTGGCTCTGTCCTAAAATGTGTCACTGGTTCAGCCTCCATAGGGAGTCCCGGTGCCCGGGACTGAGCTCAGGAGACTTCTGTGTGGTTCCACACACGGTGGGGCTGGTGGGATCGGGGCCAGATCTTCTGGAAAACAGATACCATCGTATCACGGCGTTCAGTATCGGCACACTCGTAGTTCTGGTACCATCATGGCCAGTTGGAAAGTGTGGAGTGAGGTAGAAAAGGAAGATTTAAACTGAGTAGAGAGAAGATTTAGCCTGAGTCGACTCAGTCCTGGCAGGCAGGGTACTGAAGCCTGGTGCTTCCTGCTGATGTCTGACTTTCCTGCGGTCCGTTGGTCCCTGGTGCACCCAGAATTATAGCTCAGCAAACATCCCAAGGATTGTTCATAAAAAATATCACGAAAATCTCAAAATGTGGCTTAAAAGCAGAGAAACTCTTGGCTGGAGAGACTGAGTGCGTGCGTCTTGGCTTGGTCATTTCCACTGTCAGCTGTGGACACGTGTTCATTACAAACCGCACTGAAATGCGTAATTATTTTCATATGGTTCACAAATAATAATGATGATTCAACACTTGCATGTCCCTGAATTGCAATGGAGTGGGATTACAGATGGTACGAGATGCATCAGTTTTATAAAACATATTGAAGACTTCAACTCGGTGATGGAAAGTGTTCTGTCATCACTTAACTTACAGACACATGAATACCAGCAGGGTGGAGAATCTGCAGTGACGAGAACTACTAAAGATGCAAGAAGCAGAGGTACACAGAAATAAAATGCAAACTTTCAACGTTACTTCAGTTTTTTGTTTCTTTTCATAAGAACCAAACATCAAACTCCTGCCCGGATTTGCACAGAAACTTTGTGTCTGAGCCGGAGACTTCCAAGTCCCAATTCCCACCTTAAAAAATGCTGTCTTTTCTACGGTGGAGAGGCTTAACTGTATATACTGTTGTATGGCAAGTAGAAAAGAATACAAAGAATAAAGTTTCTCTATGGAATAATCTCAGTTTCTAGGCTGTGTTTATGAACCATTTGCCTCGTGGCGACAAAACCAACCAAGCAACTTCCCTGCGAAAGAATGAGACGGGCTGGGAAGTTGCGCTTGGTGGTCGTGTTAAGTGCAGCGATTTCGAATAACAGCAGCGTTTGCCGTGAGTGATCTGGATCAACATCAAAAAAACCCATCTAGTCAAGTGCACAGCAAGGGGTCTATTCTCCTGTCCATGCTCATATGTTAAGTTGCATTGACGAGCATTAATGGGAGCTGCATGCACATATGGATATGTGAATAGCCCCAATGGGAGCTGCATAAAGTAGTGTGTGACTACACAGACATCGCTTCAATAGCCAGGATAAAACAGCCGAGAAGGGGAAGCCTTGAAGAATGCTATGGATAAACCTGGTATTTTCAAGAGGGGGCAAGCACAGAGGTTAAAAGCAATAGCAATAACAAAACAGCGTTAGAATTTATTCCTTCAACTAATTAGCAAATGAGAGCTAGCCTTTAAAAACAGACCAAGAATTGCGGAGGTGTCTCTGAGCCCTGTGGTTTTTAGGGTCCCAGCATAATGCAGCTCAAAAGGGCCAAGGTTGCAGGAGTCCTGGATGCTCTGATGGGAGCTTAACTGTGAAAGCAGAGGTAAAACTTGCAAAACCTCTCCTGGTTCATGGGAGTACTCACCATTGCAATTGCATTAAAAAAAAAAAAAAAAAAAAAAGCAGAAAGGTCTTACCAGCAAGACATGACTTTTAAAAAAGCCCCAATGAGTTTTGCTCTGCTGCAGAATGTTGTACATGAAACAGTGGCAGCTCTGCCATAGGTCAATGGTAACAGTGCTCCTGAGGTTATGCAGCACCTACAGCTGCCCCATAAATGTCAAGACTTTGCAAAAAACTCCCCGAGAAAGCGACCTGACAAGCCTCCAGCCCCAAGCTGATGGGTAACAAAAAATCTCTGAATTTTCCTCTTTCTGCAGGCAACCGCTGTCTAGTTCAGATCCCACCCTGATTTGGAAATAACTCTTTTTATTTACATTTTGATAGATGAAGGAACAGAACCTTTCCTCACAGTTACACATAACCAGGTGTAACAAACAGTGAGAGTTTCAATTAACAGAGCAGACAGTAATCATTGCTGGAGGGTTTTAGTATGGTGATAAGCACCCATGCTAAGAACTCAAATTGGCATGATACGGAGTGGATGATAAGTAAACAGTACGTATAAATCCGGTCTAATTGTAATGACAATCACAGGCTTCTCTTCCTTGTTCTGGTGCCCATCACTGATTTCAGCCACCTGACAGCAAGTTGCAGACTCGTGTACATCTGTGTACGTCTTAACAGCTTCAGGTTTTGGTCCCCGCTTCTCAGAACATCACTCTGCAACAGCCTGAGGCAAAAACAATCCGTGAGTGAAAAGGGAAGTTCTTATCTTTCAAAATCATCTTTCCTGTGGTCATTTAGACCAATAACTAACCTGTTCATCAGGTAAACTGAAGCTTGTTGGGTCCCTGTTGGCCGGAGCGCTCGAGGAGTGATGTGTGTGTGATTGCAAATTTGTGTTCCGCTTGGCACCTGCAAATAATTACACGTGCCGACAGAGGTGAGGAAAGAACGGCTTGAGACTGATGCCGAGAGAGGTACATTCCTTATTTGAACAGGCTGAACTATCTTCTGATCTCTAAGTGCCTTAGGGTCTTAGAAATCAAAGGCAAATTAGGCAAGGTAAACAAAATCAGTTGCCAGATGTTCAGCTGGAGAAGTGATAGATCTCTGGTGATTTTCACCAATTCTGAGAGCTGATTCCGCTTCCTAGATGATCCTGTATTTATAAAACTATTGTATCAGACTAGTGGAAAAGTGCAAATGCTCCATAGTGTGGAGGCCCAGTCTCTTCCCAGAATATCTTCTCGGACTATCGGTAATCTGTTCGTGTATTTCTGGTGCTTTTGGGCACCAGGACACGTAAGATGAGTAGCAGAGACAGGGATGCAGTTTTAGGAGAAGCTAAGACATCGTGGCTGACTCTCTCACCTGAAAACCTCTTGAAGGAAAAAGGGAAGAAGAAGAGAAGTTGAAAATACAGACTGGGCCAGATGGGAGAACTTAAGAGTTATGCTCATATTTAGCGAATATATATTAGTACTGATACTGTTTGAATTATAATGAATACTGCTTAGATGAACCTGACTTAAGGTACATTTAATACTAAAACCCGGAATGCAGGTGATATTTTAAGTATTGTTTCCTATTTTGATATACTGTATTATCAGAGATTGTATTTTACTCTACATAGGCACTGATATAACAAATATCTAGAAATATTTAGCAGAAAATAATGTTGCAAACTGAAGAAAAGAGAAATCACCATATGATTTATCTTGCTTTCTAGATTTCAACTTCTGCAGGATAGCCTATCCCTGTCAGGACACTTTCTATTGAAAGAAAGGAGAAAGACCAATTTGCGTTCATAAATTGAGAAATAGGTCCCCTCCACGTCATGTCTCTTTATCCTGGATCTATTATTTCTTGCAAAGATAAAGAACTTCCTCAGATTATGTCCTTTCCAGCAAATCGTTTCAGCTCGTGATTCATTTTACGCTGATGAGTCGATCAGGGGTACAAATTCCTGCTTAGAGTTAATTACCAGCGTCGCCGCAAGCCCAAAAGGCAGGTCAGCAGCCACGGGATCAATCCCTACCTAGCTCCAATCTAGTTGTCCAGGCCTTGCTATCATTAACAATTTAATTGTGCCACCAAACTCCTGACACCTCACGTATCTCTTAGTCGTGCTGCTCGGCGCCTTCTTGCTTTGGCTACGGCACTGGATTAGCAGTGTCTCCTGTACCCATGCCTTGCTGTGGGGCAGCTGCCTCGCACAGGTTCCGTCCAAGACATCCCTCGTTCCTTAGGGCAAATAAACACGGTGCCGGCGTTTCCCAGAGTATCCTGAGGAGCAGGGTGCTCTGAGCCCCACGTTGGCCTTGCGCTTGGTGGGGTGTGAGCACGTGAGGAGGGAAGGCAGAGCCTGGGCTGCAAACCCCGCTGTTACAGATGGTCTCCAGATCCAGATATTCCATACTGGATCTGTCACATCCATCTGGAAACTTGGTAACGATAGGCACCTGGTGGTTGTATTTTGGGGGCTAATAAATATATTTTAAGGGCAGAAGGGATTGTGTCAAGCTCATTTACTCTGACCTCCTGCATAGAACCAGTCTGTGGTTTTGGTTTTGTAGAACTCACCCAGCTTTTGTCATGGGCTGGCAGGTAGAACCACGCTCAGTGTGAGCTTAGATGGGGACCCTCAAGAATGTGCTAGAGCTCAAGGAAGCTGCATGAGGCCCCTGCTCTTCTTGCTGCACTAAACTGACCTGCAAGCCGGGTACCACGCGGTGATGCTGCAGGGGTTGGTGGCTCTCAGAGGGACAGGAGGGGAGCGGGTTTGTAGGGTGCAAAGATGACCTGCAGTGCGTGTGTTTGGGGAGCTGCTGTGCTGGCGACGTGCAAGAGGCTGGAAGTGACAGATCTCCTGGTGAAGGGCTGCAATTCCATGATTTCCTGTAGCTCATTGGAAACTCGGCCTATCTATGACAATAGTCTGTTATTATGGACATAGGTGTTACCTGCACACCTGGACTGGGGCTGGAAGGCCCAGGAAATGTGTCAGACTTGTCACTACTTGATTACTGCTTTCCCCAGGCCCCTGCTCCCCGATGCTTATGAAACCTTTCCACCGGTGCGTGTAGAGCCACAGAAAGAGCCCCGCGATATGCAGTGACTCGCTGTGGACCCCTGCCCTGCATTAAAGGCATTAACCTCTTTGGATGCAGCAGGTCTTCTGGTCTTGCTTTGAAAGTATCCAAAAAACAAAGACTTTGTGCCGTGAGAGTGAGTTAGTTCCACTCAGTCTTGCTGCTAAGGACATTCACCTAACTTCTCACCTGGACCCCTGGCTTGCAGGTGTCCCTTTTCACCCAGATGATTAAAAACGTCATCAGTTTCCAGCAGATACTTGCACGGAGATGCTCAGATGTTTGCACACTGTATGCACGTCACGTCTCCGTCTTCCTTGCAGTGCGCGAGGCAGATTGAGTGCTTGAAGCCTTTCACCATTAAGCACTTTCTCCAGCCCTCGAAGCCTCTCGGTGGCTCTTTGCTGCACCCTCTCCGCTTTCCCAACCATCTTTAAAAACCGTAAGAACCAGAGCAGCATAATCGTACATTGTCTGTATTCAAATCAATTGTGTGTGAATGGGCTGCGCTCATCAGGCGAGCGGGATCACTCGGAGCGTCTTGTTCTCATCATTGGCTGTCACTCCACCAAGGTCCTTGTCATCCTCAGATGCATCAGCTGTGAATTTACAGTGTTTGCATTCAGATCACTGAGGAAAACACGGACTAGCATCTGACCCGATGCCGATTCTGGTAAAACTCCCCCATTTGATAATGCTTCCTGATTCAGAGCTACTTTTAACAGGCTGTTAGTCAAATCTTAATCTAATTAGTGCATGCTCTGTTGCTATTTCTAATGTTTTTTGATCAGAATATCACACGGTGTTAATTCTAATCTCCATAAAATGTGAATATCACATCTCTTCATTGACCTTTATCGTTCAGCCTTTACCTTCATCATATTATTTAATGCGCCTCGTCAAAGAAAGAACTTGGGTTTCCTGATAAGACATACTTCTCTTAAAGCTGTATTTACCATCGTTAATTACGTATTCTTTATCGCTTAATCCCATGGCAGCTCTTCCAATACATGGTGGCAGCCGATGCCGTGTTAGAGGCTGGACTCTGAGGGCAACACGTGAGTTATAAACCTAAGCAAAACGCTGTAATTCTTAATCCTTGGAAAACCAGCGCCCTTTATTGCCATGGCTCGGTGCTGGTTCACGGTTACGTGCCCGGTGACTGAAATGACCACTTGCTGTGACACCTCCAGTACCAGCTGTGGGATAAAATAGTGGTGTAATGTTCACTCCTGCTGCCGGCCTCTGTTTTCCAAGGGTTTCCAAGGAAATCGCTGCAACTTCCGACTTGCAGGGACATCCCTGGCCCAGGAGAGCCCCATGAAAGGGACAGCGACGCAAACGGCTGTCGTGTAGTTGCCTATAAACGTTAGATTTGTACAAAGTGAGTCGCCTGAACAGTAATTAACGGTTTGAAAGTCGAATGATTTTAAGTGCTAGTTTTAATTACCGTTTGGTGAACTTTAGTGTGTTCGAATTGTCACAACTTTCCTTTAGAATTAGTGTCAAGCCAGGCAATACAGTGGGAAATTATTAACTCATACTTTGGTTCAGCAATTATCTGCATTACAAGGTTTATGCAATTAGCTGTTTAAGATGTCATTATATTTTGCCATCTGGTACACAGGAGTTTATGCATATGAACAGGCACGTGTTGAAGTGATTTTCACTATATGACTCTTGATCTCAACCCAAATCATCACTATAATGAGTGGAAGACACAGTGTACAGTACATTAGTGGCAGGTGCATACTATCAACTTCATTTTAATAGAAGACTTTCATGTTTCCATTTTTAAAGTATTCCGCATGAGTGCTGAAAAAATTAATTGCTCGTTTGCAATTTAGCAAAAACTGAGGCCACGTTCTTGCTAAATGCTGAGGAACGTCAGTTTTCGCCAAAGCGGCCACTCATTTAAGTTCTTTCCGAGTGTAACTTCAGGCTCCGCTGGAGGCACTGGGGGAGTCTCGGTGCGGGTCGCTCGAGGCCGTTGTCCCGTCTCCATGTGCGCTGGTTTCTCCCGTTCGCAGCGCCGGGAAGGGGCGGAGGCGGCTCCCGGGCGGCCCCCGCGCTCCCGTGCGGCCGCCTCTTCCAGGGGGAGAGGCCCCTTTCCCGGCCCCGCTCCCGCCGCCGGTTCGGAATCACATTAAAAGGCCGCCCTCTAGCGGCCGATTTTGTTACACGAGGGAAAAAGCCACGCGCAGCGGCCGGGCGGGTGGATCCTCGCGTGCGCCCACGGCGAGGCGAGCAGCCCGTGGGTGCCTGTGTGGAGCCCCTTGGGCAGCTGCGCGCGCATGAGAATCCCCCCCGCTTGGGGTGAAAAGGGCTTTTTGGGTGGGGTGCAGGGAAACCGTCCCCAGAAGATATTACTGTGACCTGGGGGGCCCCAGGCGCCTGCTCCATGCGGGACGGCTCCGCTCACAGGGCTGCGAGGACGGAGGAGGAAGGAGGAGCAATCCCCGCTCCTTAGGGCTCGCGGTCGCCAGGCCCCGTCAGCAGTTGAGGTAAATTCCCATGTGAAGGGGGCAAAAGGAATCGACTCTTCCTGATCCACCCTGGGACGTTGCTGGTCTCCAACACCACGGCCATCCCTCGCTGTACGGAGCGCGTTTGGATGCGAGCGGGAGCATCCTTGCCCGCACACAGATAAAACCAGCCGCGCGGGAGGAACTCGGGCCCTGGGAGTTTTTCCCAGTCGCTGCAGGCCCGCGGCAAACAGAGCCACCATTGAGAAGTGACACTGATGGATGGGGCGGCTGCCGGTTTCCTTGGGAAAGCCGGGTTGCCGCGAGCGAGCAATGCGCCGCTCGCTTTCCCAGGAGGGCCTGCCCGCCGCCGCCGGCCTTCTCCCCACGGGTTCCCTGGCGTCGGGCGAGGAGCGGGAGGCCGGGATCCTCCCTGCTGCCTGCGAAGCTCCCGCTCCGGACCCGGTTCCGGACCCGGTTCCAGCGGCGGGGGCGGTCGCGGGCGGCGTCGCCCTCTCGCCTCCAGGTGGCGCCGCAGCGCGGGGAGCGCCGCGCGGGACGGGCCGCAGCGAGCGCGCACGGGCACGTACATATATACATACACACATACATACATACATACATCACACATACATACATACATACATACATACATACATACATACATACATACACATACACATGCATACACATGCCTGTACATACACATGCCTATACATACGCACACACGTGTATTCATCCATACATACACACATACCTATATATTCAAACAAATACATATATACATACATACACATACCTATTCATACACACACACATATACATACATAGACACATACATACACAGACCTACATATACATACACACCTATACGTACACACACACACATATGTATACATATCTATACATACACATACATACATATACATGCACACAAATACACATACATAGACACACACATATATACACACACATACATATACATACGCATACATATGCACACATAAATACAGATACACATATACATACACATAACCTGTGACATACACACTGCTGTGTGCATATACACATACATACACGCACACTGCTGTGCACACTCACACATGCATATATATGCTGTGTGCATATGCGCACTGCCGTGCGCAGACACTGCCGTGCACACAGTGCTGAGCACAGGCACTGCTGTGCAAACACTGCTGCTTCACTGCTGTGCCTGCACACGCTGCTGCGCGCTTGCACACTTGTGTGCACACTCTGCTGCGTGCACTGCACACACACCCTGCTGCACACGCTGCTGCACGCACTGTGAAACTGTGACACTGCAGCACACGCCGGTGCACACACACGCACACAAACACAGACTTACTGCTGTATGCACACACACAATACTACACCCACTTGCGCACAAACACACGGACAAACTGCTGTACACAGACACTGCTATACATGAACTATTGCATGTGCACCTGTACACACACATATGGCGGCACTGGCACTGCTACACACTGCTATACGCACCCACACGCTGCTGCAAACTGCTGCACGCACACACACTGCATGTAGTGCCGCACAGCCAGCTGCTGCACACTGCTGCACGTGCATTGCTGTGCGTGGTGCTGCAGATGCACACGCTACTGCATATGCAGGCGCTGCTGCCTGCAAACACACATGCATAGACATGTGCATGCACACGCACACACTTTCATGCATGCAGACATGCCCACGTGCATGCACACACATGATGCAGGCACACGCAGGCACGCACATGCGTGTACATGCACACATGCCCGCACAGGGAAAGCCCACGCAGGTCCGTGCATGCATGCTCACATCCGCCTATGCATGCACATCTGCAGCTGCGGGCATGCACACACACACACGCGTGCGCGTGCACCTGCACACGCTTGTGCTGCACGGGGGCTGCGAGGGGCCGGGGACGATAAGCGGAGCAGCGCGGGGACGTGTCCCCCTGCGACCTGCTGCGCTCCTGCAGGGAAACGGCCGGGCCCTTGTTTTGCAGCCCAGCAGCAATGCGACTGGAATTATTTATTATTGTTGCTTCCTATTAACTTAATTAGGTTTTGTTGGTGTAGCATTTTCCCCCCTGTATTAAAGGAAATGAAGTCAACGTCATTAAAAGGAGTGGGACAGGCGTATGCCAAAGTATTTGCAAGAGCGTGTTAAAAATACCCTGATAGGAATCGCAGCTGGTTCTAGCTCGCCCTGCGGCGGCCCGGAGCCCCGCGTCCCGCGTCCCACGTCCTTGGGATGCTGGAAACTTGTCGCAAGGAGGGGAAACAGCCTCGGCCGCTTCCTACGGCGCGCTCCTGGCGTGCGGAGAGACGCGCAGCGCTCGGGCGCGCTGTGTGCGTGCACCGGGGTGCGCACACGTGTGCACGGAGCATGGACGTGTGTACATCCCCCCGCAGCCCTCCTGCGCGCACAAATGTGTTTTTATTAAAGGAGGGGGGAGCACAGGGGGCGGGGCTCGGCGCACAGCCCCTCCGCGCCGCGGGCCGAGCTGCGCTGGCTGCGGAACGGGGGAAAAAGCGGAGAAAAGGGGGGAAAGGGGGAGGCGAAGGCGGGGG
>JAWLRI010000284.1:173371-187062 GCA_034781795.1 Crypturellus tataupa
GGCGTGGAGCTCCGGCGTCAGGCGCGACAAGGGAGTCGACGGCGCCGGCGATGGATGACATGGCGACGGGGAACAGTGGTGTAACAATACAAAACCATCAACTAAAAATAATGCATTTAGATTATTAGTGGTAAATATGGTAATGAATTTTTCTTTCAAGTGTTTGATTTTTTTTGCATTTAGAGTAATTTTGTTTGCTCATATTTGATTTATGGATGTTTAGTAGAATTTCTTTTATATTGAAAATCCAATTAATTAATATAGAAATATTGGTCCAAAAATAAATATTTTAGTTATAAATAATTTTGGTATAATTATTATGATTTTTAGAAATATTTAAAAATATATTTATTTATATTTTAATAGAAAAGAAAAAGAAAAAAATCGAAACCCTATCCGCATGGCGGAATCGGCCCACCAGGGCCCAACCGACCCAGCCGCTTACCCTCCATCCCATCCCTCTCTCTATGTTTTTTATTAATCCATCTCTCCTAATGTTTGAGATGTGTTGATATTTCCCCCTTTATTTTGGGAGGGAATGGGTGAGGGTGAGGGGAAACAAACGCCATAATAATATCCCTTTTCAGAAGAATATAGTTTAATTTGGTGCGCGCGTGCAGCAGCTGCCATTGGCAAGCTGTCGTCTTTGTTGCCATGGGCTTTTTCTGGCGCGCGTGCCAGGCCGCGATTGGATGCTGCGGCGTGGCCGGGTTTTGGGGGGAGACGCGCGGGCCGCGAATCGCGGCGGTGCCGTCGCGGCGGCGGGAGCGCGGTCGGCCGGGCTCTACCCGTGCTGCTCGGGGCCAGGCCTTGGCTGCGCTCCGTGTTTTTCATGCCGTAGTGTTCACGGGCAGCCCAGGGCGACGGGTTTTGGATGCAGGAGGTGACACCAAGGCGTTCCCCAGCTGAAGACACGTGGGCACAGTGGTGTCTCCCAAGGCCGCTCTTGTAACCCGCTGTCTGTCACCCATGGGAGCTCCTGTGGCCCTGGCTCTGCCCAGAGCCGTGGGGAGCTCTTGCACCAGCCAAACGCACAGGACGTGGCCCGTGAGTCCCCAAAGTGACGGCCTCTCCTTCCCACCCCAACCCGGCGTCCGCTCGTCACACGGTGCAGCCGTCCTCCCCGCTGCTTGGCTTCATCCATCCATCCTGCCAATAACACACGGATGTCCAAGACCCCTTCTCCTGCGCGCTGCCCTCGGCAGTGCCCAAGTCTCCTCTGGTCACAGCACAGCCCACGGCGTCACCTGGGGGTGTCACCAGCCTTTTAGCTCTGAGTTACTGTTACAGCCCGGATCAGGCCTTTGTGTAAAACACATCTGCAAACTCGGGAGACGTAATTCCCAGGGCCATGTTCATCCTCACCTCGGGACTTGGGGGGACCTGGCGATGGGCCTCAACCCTGGGCTTGGCCAGCAGGACATTGGCAGGGGCAGAGCAGGCAGTTCGGGCTGGTGGTTGGGGAGAAAGTGTAGGAGGAAACGCAGAGCCGAGCGCGGAGGCAGCTCTGTTGGCGTCGTGTTTCCCTGCTCCTCTCGGTCGGGTCTCCTGCGCGCGGTGCAGCCAACACCGTGTCCTTACCGCAAAGGAATGGCCCTGTGCTGCAAAGGGCCTTGTTAAGCACGAGAGGAGAGCGCTCAGCCGCTGCAGAGGTGTCCAAGGCAAGTTAGAGGATTAGAGTCTGCACGAGCATCTACTCAAGACGTTAATACAGCAATCAGCCAGTATTTGCAAAGTTTCTGTCTCACCCTTTTTACCCAACGCAGCTCTCATTTGATATGGGCGAAAATAGCAGAATTCCTGAAACACAGAGCAAAATTTAAATCATTTTGTCCTTCTTTTTCTTTTTTTTTGAAGCAAAGTAGTTTCAAGTAAATTAGAAGAAAGCGCTCTTTGTACGCGGGCGCTTTCGGAAAGCGCAGCTATTGTTGTCATCCCTTTTGGGGAGAGATAGCCCCGGCAATGCTTCCATTGTGCCACCACGAGGACTTTTCTCCATGTGACGAGGACTTCATTAAAAATAGCCAGCGATCCCATTTACATTTGCCCTCAAAAGTAGTTGTGGCTGCGCTGGGAAGCAGATCCCGCAGCGGCGGCGGGATGAGCGGCCGCTCCGGCCGCTGGAGGAGGCTTTGCCATCGGCGGGTGCAGGTGCAGCTCGCTCGCCGCTGCCGCGTGCGGGGTCCTCGGGACCCTTGCACTGCGGTGGGAAGTTTATTTTCATAAATAAAAGTAGTTGTGAAAAGTACAGTAAGGCTTAAAAGCCCCGGATCAGAGTTTCGATGCGAATGGAGAGAGCGCAACAGCCTGAGCTCGCGCCGGTGCCCCAGCTCCCTCCCTGCACGGAGAAACCTCCTGGTACCAGGCAGGAGTTTGGAGCCTCCCTGGGTTGCAGTGTTGACCAAACCCCCTTCTTTGGCTGCAAACACCGCGTTTAACCCCGTCTCTTTGGGAAGAGGCACGGAGGGCTCCTCGCTCGCACTGCCCTTGCTCCATGCAAAGCCCCTTCTCCCACAGCAACTTTGCAAAGGAACTTTGTGCCCATGCCCCCAGGCAGGTCCTGTAGTGCATCCCCTTCCAGTTGCCTTCCTGCACCCATCACAATGATGACCTGTTTGTTTGCATTACACCTCTCTTTTTTTTATATATGTATTAAAAAAAAAAAAGGAAAACAAAGGAAGTACAGTGCTGTGCACAGAACAGTTATTAAAAACAGTTGGGGAGCGTATAAAAGGTAGTGTTTGTGTGAGAAACGGGACAGCTGTGATGGTCTATTGGGAAAGTGTGTACAGATGGTGGTAGGGAGGGGAATGATGACTACATGGCTGATAAATGAAATACAAAAAGCATTAAATTGGTGATCTTTTTAAAGAGTACGTTTTTTTTGGGTAGCGTTTTTGGTGCATCGCTAGGGGTCTTTGTCTGCCTCTCGCTGAGCCAGGAAGCACCGCTCTCCGTCCGCCCTCGTAGCTCTGATTTTCGTTTACAAATAAGGAACCCGTTTAATAAATTGGACAGCTCGGCTTTGCCGAAGCAGATAATTAAGCGCGCGGTTCTGCGGCGTGTGGAGGTTGTGGTGGAGACGGCGCTGGCACCGATGCAGCCCGGAGGGGCTGCTTTGTTCGCGCCCGGCTCCCTCATGGTGGGACAGAGGCTCCGCCGTTAGGTGTGACCTGGAGTTCTTGCACCCGTCCTGCCCCTGGGAACCAAACGGGGGATCCAGGTTGGAGCAGGGCAGGATGAGCCAGGTTTTGGATGCAGCTGCAGCCCTTGAACCCTATGCCCACGACCACGCCACGAGGCATCGGCCCAAATACTTGTGAAATCCTCTTAGAGGCTCTCCCCGGACCTGGGATGTTCCAGGGGAAAATGAGTCCCAGTCCCGCCGGTTACATTTTGTCTGGTGAAGCCAAGTGCTCTGGGTAGTGACAGAGCCAGGAGCTGGGGCAGCGGAGACACCAGCCGGCTGGGCCAGGAGGCACCGTGCTGGGAGAGCCCTTCCAGGATGGATGGGACGGGGCGGATGGGATGGATTGGATGGGCTAGGATAGGACAGGGTCGATGGGGTAGGTGGGACAGACAAGGCAGGATGGGATAGGTTGAATGGGACAGATGGGATAGGATGGGACATGATGAATGGAATTGGATAGGACAAATGGGACAGGATGGATGGGGCAGGGCAGGAGCCTGCTCAGGGCAGCAGGTTTGGGCTGCATGAGCCATCCTGCAACCATTGGTCCCATGTGAGTATGGGTATGAGGACTGCGGTGCCTGGGGTGACACCCAGGGACTTCAGTGTCAAGCACGAGTCTTGGCATGTCCCATAAAAGAAATCTCTTCAGCCTGGATCCCTGTCTGGTGTGCCCATGGGTGCCCTGCAGGTGACCATAGGTGTAATGCAGATACTGGAGTTTCCTTCTGTGTTTTGCTATAGCACAGCACTGTGTTTGCAAACACCAAGTGACAGTGGGGACCTGTGGAGAGGTGGGAACCGCTGCTGGGGAACGACCGCTCGTGAGGCTGGTTGGGCCCCTGGTCCCTCTGGAGTGGCAGCAGACGCCACAAAAGGGGGTTCAGGAAACCTCTGTGAGCACAAAGTGTCCAGTGGAAAATTTTCCGAGGTCCTGTTAGCTGCAGGTCTGTTTATGCTCTGAACTTTGTTGACTTACAAACCGCCTGAAACGTCAATATTGCTCCTTTTGCCGTGGTTTGCTACGTGGGCTGTTATCACAAGCACGTCTTGTTGAGGGGCTCCATTAAAGACGCGCTTCAATGCGGCTCAGTCCTGGGCCAAGTCAATATTTTTTTTGCATTTTCTCAAAAGAAAAAAGGGTTTTAAAAAGTTTAACGTGAAGAAAACATGTGGCAACTCAATAGATTGCTTGAGACTTCGGTGGAGCAAGTGTGGGGCGACGGTTGCAGTTTCTTTGCAGATGCGAAGAAGCAGGAACAATAGACAAAGAGACACCTCGCCGGGCAGGAGCAGCCCCGCTCAGCCAACTGCACGGATTTCTTCCCAGTTCCGGTTATTCAATAGCACAGAAAAAGTGTTTATTTTAATAGCTTTGTAAAAGCTGTAGGTGCTGTAAAAGCAAAAATCCCCCAAACTTTTTCCTTTCCACGCATGCTCTGCCCGCTACCGCTGGCCCGGCCGGCCCCTCCGTTAGCCCCGCTGGACAACTCTTTAAAAGTATAAGGCTGTTAAGCAGTCGGGTTTTTATTGTGCTTTAATGTTTTGTTTAAGTCCGCTCTTAATTGGTTGATTAATGTGGGCGACGTCCTTCGCTCCCCCTGCATCCCCGCAGATGGCAAATGGTAGGTCCCAACTGTCCCCGCGCGCGGAAGAGGTTATGGTTCAAAGTCAAAGATACAGAGATACCACCGCAATCAATCATCGGAGCGCCGCGCCGTGCCCGGCCAGGCAAAAGTTAGCCCAAGGAGTGGAACCCCTCCAAATCCGTGGGTTTGTCCTAAAAACGCGGCGTTTCGGTGGGATCGGGTGCTGCAAACTTCTCATTGGCAGAGCCCAGGGCGCCGGGAGGTCCCCGCTGCAAACACACGAGCCTGGGAGAAATACAGAAATATGCAGAATATACAAAGTATGACATCTGCTAAAGAAATACCTTCAAATAAATATCTTTTAAACTTTTTTTTTTTTTTTTTTAATAGAGGAGGGTGATTTATTAAGGCTGACTTCCTTCCTAGGATGAAGCCTAGAATTATGTTTCTGGTATTGATCCATAAAGAGGATTTGCATTTTATTCATACTATAAAAGTGCTTTTAATGGAGACATCGTGGTAATTGAATTTATACTGTGTGTAACTATCGAAGTATCTTTTTTAATTATTTTATGTTATGTAATACAATAACTAAATCTAAATCCTGTGAAAGGGGATGGCTGTACCTTGTCCTTAAGAGTAACATATATAGCTTTTAATATTCTAACAGTGGAATGCAGTTAAGGACATTCTTTATTTGAGGAAAAAAAAAGAGAGAGAGAGAGGAGAAAGATTTCATTACATTCAGCACAGTATGAGACCAAGTCAAAGTAGTTTTGCTAATTAAATTCAATTGCTATCCATTAGACCAATGGAACGAGATGAATCTCCTATATAGCTGACACAGCACAGGTATGCAATTTGGCTAAATGGCCATTTCTGAGCTGCAGCCCGCGGTTCCCCGCTCGCTCTTTCTTCCCTTTTTTTGAGCGCTCGGAGATTTGAGCGCAGAGCTGGAAATTGAGCCGTGCCCGGCACCGCTCGAGGAGCCGGGACGTGGGTTTAAATAACCAGCCCGGAGGAGCGCCCGGTCGCTGTTAATCAATGTGGAAGTGTGGGCCGGGGGGAGACGAGGGGGATTTTTTTCCTCTTTTTTTTTCTTTTTTTCTGTGCTCATTCATGGATGTGCATCTCGTTTATCTGCCTATCTGGCTCCCTTTGCGAAGGCGCTCGAGACGAGCCGCTCCGGGCGCGCGCAGGGACCCGGCCGTTCCTCCAGGAGGGCGGCCGTGCGGGAGCGCGAGGCATAAAAATGGCCCAAAACCGAGTGAGCAGGGTAGGTTTGTCGGCATCCTGGCATAAGCGGCTGCTTTGGGAGCTTTCCTATGTCAGACTGAGAAGTCTCTTACCTCGCCGCAATGACAAGAATACCACTCCCGCGTTGGCTGAGACAAAGTTTTGACAGCCAGCAAGGCTGTAATGCTGCTGAGCGCACAGATTTACACTCCGTGCCAAGATTAAAACGGGCTAAAACCAAAAAGGGTATCGGGGATTGTCGCTCCGCGAAGAACTAACGTGTCGCGCCGGCCGCGGAGCCGGATGAGCCGGGAAGGCTTTGGCTTCCTGGAATGAGCCGGGCCGTGGCGGGGAGTCCCGGTGCTTGCAGGACAAGGAGGGGAAAACGAGCTTGCAGGGCAGCCCAGGGAAAGGGCTGCACCTCCCTCCTTCGGTGGCTGCTGCATTTCGGTGAAATCTCCACAAATCCTGAGGGTTTGCTCCAAATCGAGCGGCCCAGTGGTGGTTTCGGTTCGGGTTGCCTGCCCTCTCGTGCTTCCTTCATCCCTTTCTAGCATTAGCGGGAGGAAAAATAAACAAGCGAGGCTGAAAAAAAGGCCCAGCTGAAAACCGTTGGCTCTTTGGGCTCCGCAGTTTTGTGCAATCCGCCGCCGGGCGCAACCGGTTGCGCTTTTTATGACAGATCCCTCGGACGGAGGCGTCTGCCCCGCGGAGCCGCGCGGAGCGGAGCCGGAGCGGAGCCGGGCGCTTTGCAAGGAGGAAACAATCAAACCTCCTACTTTGCTATTTACAGTAACCACCTTTTTTCCCCTTTTTTTCCTTTTGAACAATCGCGGGCGCTCGAGTGAAAGTAGCCGTGTGAAGAGGGAGATGTGGGAACTCCGGTTTGTGGGGACTTTGCGTTTCTCCTGCTTTATGGCCATCAGAAAGGAGATTGTTGTGCGTCCTATTAAATACTGCCAGTATGATTAATTTAAAGGGTTACATTTTATTGAACCCTGGTGTAGATGTTCTTTGTCAACTCACATTCACTGCTAGTTAGAGTGTGTGTCGCATTTATCAAAACTTTCTGGAGCCCCTCTCACCTCATTAGCATGTGAATCTCTATTGAGCAGTTAATGTCCGTTACAGCTAGAGTGCTCAATTCTTGTTTTCAATAAGCCAGTTGTAAAATGTCAGACTGTCACTTACAATATAAAAAAGCAAAAATGATGGTATTTGTAAAAATGTTATCACCTCATAAAAACAAATTGTAAAGACATGAAAGTGATCTTGGTATGCTTTGCTTTCAGAAGTGAGTTAGTACAGCTGCTTTAAATACCAGTTGTCTGGATTCCCACACTTTCCTACCAATGGAGAGGTTTACACAAGCATAATTTAAGTTACAATTACCCTAATTAACATCTCATTTGCATAAATTGTTGAAGTCAAAACAACAAAGAATTGCTTAAGAAGCTTAACCCTATTTGTCCAAAATAAAGAGATGAGTTTTCACTTTGCAATCAAAATTGGCAGGTTCATTATGTCGGAGCTATAGTACCAACCGAAGTTATGCTATTAATTAATACTTTACGTTTTTACGATCGGGCCACGACGCTGTTATTTATGAGGTGGGAGATCTCCAGACGTCCCGTTCTTGGGGTCAGGGATGGGAAACTGTCCTCGAGTGATTCGGCGGCGTTTCCACAGGTGGCAAAACCCGTCTCGGGGCTCTCCCTGGCTCCGCTGCCTCGTGCGCGTTGCTAGAGAGCGCACGGAGAGCTAGTTGTGTCCTCTCACCCGTCTCATCTGGGCACCTGGGCACGATGCAGCCGAGGGCACTGCCAGGGCTTCGTCCGGAGCTGGTGGGGATGGAGGGAGCTTTTCCCTCTGACACCACCCCGGTTGGGTTAACTCCGCTCTGCTGGCAAGTTCTGCTGCTTCTAAACCCACCCATTCACAGCCCGTATAGGAGCGGCTTGGGATTGCTAACAGGGACAAGGAAATCAGTTTCTCAGGGCTGGCGACCTTAGGGGACAGCAGCAGGTCTCGTGTGGGCCACCTATGTGCTTCCCTCCCCGCCTTATCCCCGTGCAGCTCCCGTAGGCACCTCAGAGCACGTGTGAGTTACCCCGGCGAAAACCTTTCCCCTCCGATAGAGCATCGCTCCGAGCGGCGGGCTCCGAGCCCCGCGTCACCGCGCGGAGGGGCCGGTGACGCAGCACGCGCTGCGCCGGGGCGCCCTCGCAGAGCCCTGCGTGGAGGATCTCAGCGAATCTGTAACCGCGAGGCAGCTGGGGCAGGCGAATCTTGCCGATCGGTTTTACACGTTCACTTTTAAAGATTGTATTATAATTGAGCGGTTGACTCGCGCGGCATTCTTCTTTATGAGACAGTGATTACACAGTATACGAAGCTTAAATCCCGAACATGAATGAATCTGCCAGTTCTACTACAGTACTCTTTATAAAATAACAAGGCTTACCAGGTGGCAAGAATTGCATAATTGAATTGGACTGAATCCTGGTTTTCCCAACCCAGAGCGGTTACACTTAGAAGTAAATTACAATTAAAAGAGACAGAACGTTTCCATTGTATTAAGGATCCTTAATAGCAAACTTTTCATCCATAAGCCGCCGTTGCCGTCCTGGAGCAGGAGAGAAATTGCCGCATGTGTCTAAGCACCATTAGCGCTAATGGGAGCGATGCACATAAATCCCCGCGCGCGGTGCCACAGCGGAGCGCAGACGCCTTCGCGGGGCATCTGCTCCGCGCGCGCCGGGCCGCGTTCCGCGCGAGGGATCCCAGCGCGGCGCCCTCGCTGTCACACGGAGCGGTGTTTTCGGAGCAACCCGGGCTCTGCCGGCCGGGCACGTCCCGAGGAACGGATTCCACACGCTGGAATCCCGCTAAAACCACCGCTCGTTTCCCTCCTCCCACTGCAAGGGAAAAAAAAGAAGCCGGCGCTGCGTGCCAAGAGTCCCCAGCTCCCGCCGTCCCCGCTCACCACTTCCTATCCCGGGAGCAGGGGATATTGAGAACATGTGTGCGGAGGGGCACGGGAGGGGAGTTGCTGCCCGCCCCGCGGACCGCGGCGCTTCCCCGCGCCGGGAATCACCCGCGTGCTGCTGCCTTAATGCAAACGCTTCTGCGTTTTTATTGATTTCTTTCTCTAAGTGGTGGCCCTTGCCTTCCAATAGAGCTGAATCCAATGTGGGGCAGCGCGTAGCTGCTGTTATCCTTTACATCTCTGCTTTGAAACGGTCCAGGGAAGCTCTGTTTCCCTGCTGGCGCTGTATGAACTTGGAAGCACCCAGAGGGATGTGGTGTCGGGGCTGGTGGCTTTGGCTAGAGGGAACCAGGGTTCACAGCGCTGTGACCCTGTGCATCTGCCTGTATAGGAATGGAATTGAGCACCTGGAAGAGGCAGGTAGAAACCCTGCCTATGGAATCCCCGCTTCCCAAACTCCCGTGCACTTCCAGAAGTGCCCTTCGTGCTGGCGATGGGATGCAGGCTGGAAAATCCATAGCTGCAAACAGCAGTGAGTTTGGGTGCTTGGCAAAACAAACAGGACCTGGAAAGGGGGAGTATAGGAAGTGAGAGGAAACTGGAAGGGGATTTGTGAGGAAAAATCGCTGCTTGCCTTCCTTAGGGGAAACTCCCAGGAAATGCGGACCGTGATTGTATTAATCAGAAATCTCATTGCAGCGTGCTGTTATATGGCATAAATTGCATGATGCTAACTGACTGCACTGATACGTACTTGTGTCCTAACTCTGCTGCTGTTTCATGAAAACCTTTCATGAAAGTTTGGCTTTTGGTGTTGGCCAGAGCTTTCAGGTAGAGGCTCAGCGTGAGTCCCTTTCCTGGGGGATGAAATCCGCTCTGCCATGGGCTCTTGGCGCACACGGGGAGAACGGAGCGAGTTTTGAGCAAAGTCATCACAGTCCAGGCCCTCGAAGCTAGAAATGAATTTTGGGGCAGCTGTTTTTTTTTGTGCTTCGTTCATAGCGCCTGCATTTGGTTAGTCTGTCGCTGGTTATCCACGGTTCAACCACTGCCTGCCTCGTACCACTTCCTCAGGCTTTTCTTGCCTCTGTTCTTCCCAAATGTGGTTCTTCTTGGGGGAAGAAATAAGCCAAGAAAGCAGGGAGCTTTTTGCAGCCAGCCAGGATGAATATATGTGGTGGTTGCAATTATTCAGATGAATTTAGGAGACTGTTGGATGCGGTAGAATTGGCAGGTTAAAGCATGTGCTCGGAGATGTTCGGAACTGGGTTCACTTTTCCGCTCTGCCACAGTCTTGTGTTGTGGCCTTGGGCAAATTTTCTATCCTGTTCTGAAATGTTCTTCAGGAGTAAAAGCGGGAAAACCACAGTTTCTCTTCCCTCCTGCTTTTCCATTCGTCTGACTTGGATTTTAAGCTCTGCAGAGCTGCACCCTGGTGCAACGCACAGATATCCTCGTCCCCGCCGCGAGGGTCACTCCAGGTTGAGGGCGGGACGTCCTCGCCAGCCTGGTCGAGGCTGCGGATCGGGGCTGGAAGAACTTATTTAAATGTAGCAAACTATAAAACCGTCTGGTATGTTCACAGCGGAGAGCAGATGACGCCCACTCCTCCGCTGCCCATCCGCTCAGACGCACTTTGTCCGCGCGAATAATGCTGCCCTTGTTCTCGTTAACCTTCCCGCTCCTACGACAGCGTCTTCCGCGGTGCGCGGCGCTCTAATCACCGCCGTGTCTCGTTCCGGCTACACCTGCAAAAAATTAAGGGATCTCTAGAGCCTCTTGCCGGGGTCTCTTCAGAAACGGTCTTCCAAAAGGCAAGGAAAAAGGGTAATTTGGGGGGTTGTAGTGGTAGGATCCAACCCCGCTGTAGCGTTTCAGGAACACCCTGAGATTGGGCTTTCCTCCGGCACGCGCGGAGAGAGTCTCCACATGGCTTTTTATTAGAAATGTTGGCTTCAGACAGCTCGCTGCTATTCTTGGGCTCTGGAAAGTTAAAAAAAAAAATCAATGACAAAGACTAGTTTTTTTTGGCTTCAGCACATGTATTTGCAGCCTCTTCTTCCAAAGTCAGGTGTAGGATGCAGCTCCCAGCTTGCTCCTGCAAGCGCCGCCGCGGCCGGCAGCACACAACTGCTCGAGTGTCTCCTATAGAAGCCGAAACGTAAAGGGGGCAAATAAAAACAAACACATGGCTCAGCGTCCCGAGGAGGGAGAGAGCGGCAAAACCAAAGTGCCGCAGGACTTCAAAACGCAGCAAGTCTGCCGGGGTAGCAAGTCTTGAAAGAAGGGATGAGGGAGGCAAGTGGGTCTCCGAAGGGCCATCAGAGACATCCCTACCTGGAGATCTGGAGTCATCTTGCCTTTTTTTTCTTTTTCTTTGGGATTTATTTCAAGCAAAAGTCACGAGATGCCTTCCCCTCCCCTGCAGCCCTTGTGGGTTCGTAGCAGCCTGCCAGGATGCTGCCCGGTGCGAGGAGCGTATCCGTCAGGGCGATGCTCTTCTCGCGGGCCGGCGGATTTGCATGTCTGCAAGGAGTGCGGATCATAAACAGCGTGTTTACAGTACACTTAAATTATACGACGAGCCGCCTTACGGCCCCGTTGCGCACGCCGCTGCCAGCCGTGCGTGACTACCCTTTCCTTGTCCCCGGGCAGCAAAATTTTCAGCTGACCGGCGGTTTGGGAGGAGCGCCCTGGAGCAGCGATAAGCCGCGCGGCTCGGGACGCCACGGCGAAATCAAATCTGGCGTAGCCTTGCCCAGGCATTAGGAGGAATGCATGAAATACTATTTCTTATTTCACCTCTGACTTCGCTGCCAGCGTGCTCAGGAGTGCTGCGTTGCAGGTTTGTGGGTATAAAAGGCAGTTTTTTATTAAAGAGCAGCATCCCGGCCGTGGCGCAGCACAGCGCGCGGAAGGGGGCTGGCGCGCTCGTCCCTCCGCGTTTCTTAGCGAATGTCGAGCGTGTGGCCGAGAGATTATTGAAGAGAAAGCAGGAATTAAATCAGCTAAAAGCAAGACCTGGAGGAACACACAGAGTTTAAGGCGTCTGTATCGGATTGAAATCCTCAAGATTCCCGCCAGGTTCAGTGAGGTTCAGAGCACCCCTAACCCAGCTTCGCTTCAGTGCTTTGCTATCAGGTGAGGGAGGCACCTCTGGTTTCCTGCACTCGGGCACCTAGGCTTCACCTGGCCTTAAAAAGGGCTGTTTGAGGGTCTGTGCATTCGTGTAACGCGCTCCGGACTGCTCAGAGGGGTTTTCCAGTGGCTAGCGGGCAGGCTGCGCCTTGCAGCCGGTTGTTTGTTTGTCTGCCTGTTCCTAGACTCCCTCCTACCCTATTTATACACGCACACATGCAAAAAATATGAGCGTTAAAGAAAAATGTCAACCATATGTAACATACAAGGAGATTAGTGACAGTAACAGTGAATTCATTGTGGTTTTGGCAGTCAGGACACCATACAGGCCATATTTTAGAGTTTTAGACAAATCCACATGTATTCCAGAGATCGCTGTGGATTTTCAGTCTGTGTGGCTCATTAGATACGCAATCTGCCTGCTATTCTCTCCTGTCACACAAAGCTGATGGCAGCAAACTGGCATCTCGGCGACGCTGGTAACACTACAGATTTTAGCATTAACGCCAGCCTTGGGCACCCTGGAGCGTCGTGTTCTCCCGCGACCCGCTTCAGGGGCGCCCACAGGAGCTTTGGGTGCTCCTCAGCCCATGCCGTGACCCGCTTGGGTGCTTCCCATGCTGACGTTGGGTGCTCCTCAAGCAGTCCCTCTAACTAATCCTATACGGAGGGATCCCGGGCAGCCCTGATGTGACGTCCTGGGCCGTCCCGGGCTGGCGTGGCGGTGCGGGCGAGGAGGGCGAGCGCGGGGCCTCGGCCCCGTGAGCATCATCGCGGTGGAGGGCGCACAAAGCCCAAGTTGTAGCTGGGAGCGGTGGGAGCTGGTGCTCCATCTGGGAAGAGGCGCCGGAGACGGCGGAGGGGAGAACAAGGTTTTACACGTGCAAAGCCATGGCTGGGCAGCAGCGTATGGAGCAGTTTTCTGAAAAGCAGTTTGAGGAGCCCCGTATGTCTGCAGAAACGTGTGCATTTCTGCTCAAGGACTAATAACGGGCTTGACTGCTCTCTGCAGCTAAAAGAAGAGCAAAACAGTGAGGCTTGGTTAGAGAAAAGTTTATTTGCTGCTAAAAGTGAGCCCTGCTTTGAGAAAAGTTTATTTGCTGCTTGTCCTGCTGCATAGACACCTCCCAAGCCATCTGCTTCCCCCAGCGAGGGCTCCGTGTGCGGGAGCAGCGACCGGCAGCAGAGCTCCTCAGTGAAACCGTCATCCAGGGAGCTCCCTCCGCCGCTCGGCACCGCCGAGACAGCCGATTGCAACCAGGGAAAGCTTGTTGCAACCCCAAAAAGCTGCAGAACGGTTCATCTTTCCCACCAGCTTGGACTCTCCGGGCAGAATCCCCACAGATGGTCACAGCACCAGCAGCGCGCCACAATCCCGGGATTCGCCCTGCTCCCGCTTTTCACCGTTCCTATCGCCCACAACTTCTGAGTTTCCCATTTTCCCTCAGTTTCCCGTTTCTCCCCTTGCAACCGTTCCTGCCCACGAGCAGGAAGCCCCCGGGGCGCGCGGGGCACCGGCGACGCGGGGTCCCGGCGCCGGGGCCGTCGC
>JAWLRI010000284.1:187162-216466 GCA_034781795.1 Crypturellus tataupa
ATCCCGCATCCTTCCCAACCGGGCGCATCCTCCTCCCTGGGCGCATCCTCCCTCCAAGCACATCCTTCCCTTCCAGGCACATCCTTCCCATTGGGAGCATCCTTCCCTCCCATCCCGCATCCTCCCTCTGGTCGCATCCTCCCCTCCCGGACGCATCCTTCCCAATCGGGCGCATCCTTCTCCCCGGCGCATCCTCCCCTGGTCGCATCCTTCCCTCCCATCCCGCATCCTCGCTCCGGGCACATCCTTCCCCTGCGCACATCCTTCCCTCCTGTCCCGCATTCTCCCACCCAGGCGCATCCTCCGCTCCAGACACATCGTTCCACCGGGCGCATCCTTCCCTCCCATCCCGCATCCTCCCTGACGGGCGCATCCTCCTCTCCAGGCGCATCCTCCCTTCCAGCGCATCCTCCCCTCCAGGCGCATCCTTCCCCTAGCTGCATCCTCCCTCCTGGCCGCATCCTTCCCTCCGGGCGCATCCTTCCTCCCATCCCACATCCTCCTCCCATTCCGCATCCTCACCAATTCCAGAGCTGGAGGAATCCTCGGTCACCTCCATCCCGTCGGGATAGCGCTCCATCCCGTCGGGACGACGCTCCGTGTCATTGGGACGACGCTCCGCGCCGTCGTCCGCCTCGGGCAGCTGGAAGCGCTCGACGAGGTCGCGGCGGCCGAGGCGGCGCAGGACGGCGGCGCTCAGCCGCAGCGCCCGGCCCGGCCAGTGCTGCAGCAGGAGGCTGCAGAGCTCGGGGCGCCCCGCGGGCTCCAGGCGGCTCCGCGGGATCCGCTCCTCCAGCAGGTACTTGAACGCCCGGAATTCCTCCTCGGAGAGCGCCAGCTGCACGGCCAGCAGCGCCGCGCGCTCCTCCGCCGCGCGGCTGGTGCCGGAGCGCGGGATGATTTATTGAGCAGGTGTTTGCAATTTAGGGATCGCTGCTGCTCCGGTGGAAATCGGTGGAAAAAGAGCTACAACGAGGCCGGGGGGGGACAGAGTACGAGGGCGCCCGAACAAGGGTGGCTTTATGCTCCCACCCCGTGACGCGCTGCGCGCCCTCGCCGCTCGCTTTGTGTTTTAGCAAGCTGCATCTTCGACTGCGGAAAACAAACGGGCGGAAGACCCGAGTGAAGGAGTATATGGAAAAAATAAAATAAAATACAACCTAATTGGGGCTCACTGAGCAATCTGACATCCCCCTGCAAATCCTGCCCTGAAATATATGTGCTTCGCTTTAATGACAGCACATAGAGTACTGCTGAGATAGTGGAAAATTTTACGGGGAGTTTTGCTTAAGGAATGGCTTTAACTCAAGTTACCTGTAGAGCGTCGTGTCATATGGAAACACTTAGGGAGCTGTGGAAAACTTTTCTGAAATACAGTGGAATTTATCTAGCAAAGCACTTTGCACGAGGAGGAGGAGGAGGAGGATGGATTACAATGGAGCGCTCGGCAAGGCGCGCTCGCGGCCCCGCTGCCGCAGATGGGGAGCGCACATGCAAACGGGGCGGAGAGTTCCTCCGTGTCCGCGCCTGGGATGCATTTGCACTCTCTGCCACGCACGTAACCCCCTTATATAAAACAGAACTCAGTCGCCTCGCAAGAACGGGCGCTGGGAAGGAAGCGGGAGAGGTGCAAGGGCTGCGCGCGGAGGCCCGCGAGCGCCCAGCTCCCCAGCACCGGGAGCGCGCGGAGCTCGCGCCAGGGCATCACCTTCGATCTCTCCTTCTGCGACGCTTATGGCCCTGGTTGCCGGAGCATCTGGGCGCTTCACAATAATTAAAGCTGACAAATCCATAAACAGTAAACAACAGGCTACCCACGCGGGCGGCCAAAAACCCACGGCTGCGCACGCCGCCGAGCTGCACCCATCTGCCGAGCGCTGCCCCTGCCGCCTCCTGCTGCCGGCCGGCCCCGGCTGCCCCCGAACGGCTCCAAGAGCTTTCCTCATTCTTCTATTTTATCATTTTATTTTATTGCTTTATCTTATTATTATTTTATTCCATTTATTCCATTTATTATTTCTTTTCTTCTTTTCTTCTTTCTCTTCTCTTCTCTTCTCTTCTCTTCTCTTCTCTTCTCTTCTCTTCTCTTCTCTTCTCTTCTCTTCTCTTCTCTCTCCTTCTCCTCCCTTCTCCTCTCCTCTCTCCTCCCCTCTCCTCTCTCCTCCTCTCTCCTCCTCTCTCCTATTCTATTCTATTCTATTCTATTCTATTCTATTCTATTCTATTCTATTCTATTCATTTATATCATTTTTTTCCGCCACAAGTAATGCCGTCCTTCTGCCGTCGCCTTGCTGGCCCGCTCAGCCTTTCACCACACAAGGGGAAGGCAAGTGCTCACCCCCAGGGGAGGGGATTTAATGGCTGGAAATAAAGCGAGAGAATTTACTTGGGGGAAAAGGAAAAAAAAACCTGCGGAATTAAAGTTCTGGACCAAACATGCATCACTGATGCATAACATTTTTGTTAATTGGGTCTTAACAGGTTTGCGGCTCAAGCTGTAATTATTTTAGAAATGGGTCACACTCGGCGGTGCCAGCAGCACGTCCTGCCGCTGCGGCGACTTTGCCTCCTTGTAAACCGTGTCCAAACTCGCACCTTTTGGGCCCGAGTTGAAACCAGGGTTTGGCCCAGGCGCCCAGCGAGCGCGACCGCTCACACTGTTGTTTTTAGCCCTGCTGTTCCTTCCCTCACGTGCTTTCCTGCCCACCTCGGTGCACTAAATCTCCCCGCGCACAACAGCAAGAACACGAGGGCTTTCCTTTCTCGGCCGCGGTGAGATTAATTAAAATATAAAAACGCACCCAGCTGTGCTAAATCTTTCCCTTTTTTATTTTTTCCCCCTCTGAAATGCTTGCTCTCCGCTAAACTCATCTCCGTTTTCCACCGCAGAAGAATCCGGGTGCACGCAAAACTCTTCCAGCGCTTGTAAAGTAACCGAGATGTTATCTCTCTAATTAACAGCTGGGAACAAAAAAAAAAAAAAGGGAGAAAATAATTTAAAAAATGGATTAATGTCATAATTAAAGCGGGCTCCTGCAGCGGGGCCGCGCGGGGAGCCCCGCGGCGGTGCCGGTGGTCACGGGGCCGGAGCGTGGGGAGAACTCGCAGGCCCTGCCCCGCGCCGCAGCAAGCTGTTTTCCATGGAGTGCGGCCTGGGAAAGCTGCGTTCCTGCTCGAAGAGTAACCGTATCCCGCGCGGAGCCGGTGCCAAGCAGATGTAGGGCGTTGGAAAGTTCCCAGCAACCTTCCCCAGCTGATCCCTGCGCGCGCTCCCCCGGCGCTCGCTCGCGGCGGCCCGAGGGCAGCCCGGGGCCCAGCCGCCACTCGGAGCACCGAGCGCTCCGGAAAGAAATGTGGTGAGCGCCCAAGTTGCTCTTTACCAAAAAGCCCCATTCTTTCCCCAGAAAGCCCCCGGGGTCTCCATCAAACTCGCCTCGGCGGGAGGCGCGCGGGGACGCTGCAGCCGGGCACCGCGGGTGCCGAGGGCTTCGCTCCTGGCCCGACCCATTGCGGCCGCCGGTTTCCTGCCCGGCCCAGGCCCAGGGTCTGTTTAGACTAATTTGTCTTGTATTTTTGAACGCCGAGCCGTGTCCTGGGCAGGATATCCCTGTGTACGCGGGCAGTTCCTGAGCCACCGCGCAGGCCCTTGTCCCTAAAGAGCCTCTTCCTCAGCGCCCAGTTACTGTCCTGGGGGAGGAAAACCCAGTTTTGGGTCCTTTCACCGACGGGACACGGTGGCTGGGTGCTCACTTCTTGTCCCCCATAAAACCACAGCAAAGTGAGAACCAAGGGACTGCAAGAACAAGCAGGGCTGGCGGCTACCTGCAGGCGTTTTGCACCAAACTGGGCAGCAAAATACACTATTCGGTAAATCTAAGTTAAGAAAACATTACTTTTTTGTGCACAGGAGAAATGGGGGGTCAGGAGGGACCTTTGCATTTGCAGATGCATGCAGCCAGACCGTTCCTGGCGCTAGCACGAGCTTCGTGGTGTCTGCGCTCGGCTGATAGGAGAGGTGAAGGGTGTTGGACACGTTGCCCCGCGCTCGGTTTGCCGGGCTCCGCTCTGCTGCTCCCCTCGATCAGCTCCAACCAGCCCTCTGCGTTGTGCGCCCGTCATCATGCTGTTATTCCCGGCGAGCAGAGTCCGGCTTAGCAAACGCTGGGGAGTTTCCTTAGACTCTGCTCACCCTAACCCTAACCCTCGCCCCGAGCAGCGGCGGGGAGGGAGCCGGCTGCGAGCGCACGCTTTGCCTCTGCGCTTATCGGGACGCAGCCAACAGACATCAGCTGCGGTTTGCGCTTTTTGCTTTTTTTTTTTTTCCTTTCTCCGCCTTTTTTTTTCCTCCCTTTTTTTCCTGTTTTTATTGTGCTCGCCGCTGCAGCCGGCGGTTTTTGCAGCCCCTGCGGCCACCCCGGCGCGGCTGGGCCGGCTGCGCAGCCGCCCGCCCGCCTTAACCCTCGCGTGGCGGCCGCGTCCCTGCAAAGCCGGTGCCGCACAGCGGCCGCTTCCCACTCCGGGCGGTGCTCCCGGCCTCGGCTGCGCTGCGCTTTTCCCTGCATCCACCGTGCATCCGTGAGGCTCGCCCGGCACCCTCCACTTTCCCCATCTCCGCAGGCTATTCCGCCTCTAAAGCCCCTTCGGGAAAGGAAGCCTCTTCCCACCCTTCCTAAGGGTGACTGCAAAGTGCTTTCTGGGTCCCCTCCCCATCCTCCGCATCTCCCTATCCATGGGGTGAACTGGGAAGGTCTGTGTGGCCGTGACCCGGGAGCGCTCCCCAGCCCCGCGCGTCTCCCGCTGGAAATCACTGCTGCGCTCGCTTCTCTGGGGTGATATTTGCAAATAATGCCCTAAAAAGGCAATCCAAAAATGGCCCTGTTGTTACCCATATTTGTACACAGGCTTGCGCGTGCCCGGGTTCCCCGGGCTGGCCCGCTCGGCGCGACTGAAACCCATGCGGAATAGCTTGAAAGCGGATTAACCGGACGGCGTTGCAGCTTTGGGTAGATGCTGTCAGCAAACCGGCCTCAATTCGGTTTGGTTTTGTTTGCTTTGGGAATTGACTAAAACCCCTTTAAGTCTGGGCGAGAGGTTTACATGGTGATTTAATGCAGTTTAATTAACCCACTTTAAATGCACGTTTTTCATGGATTCGGATGGCCTTTCCTGCAGGATGCTCCTGCGGAGGCGGCAGGGCAGCCCTGCCAACCACCTGGCTAGAGGCCCTCGGATGAGCTGTTGTGATGGAGTGTCCCAATTCCAGGGTTTCTGACATGGAAATAGTGCTTAGAAAGTCCTATGTGTCTGTCCGCTGCCGGGCAGCCCTTTTGTGCAGCAAATTGCCTTGGGAATCGAAGCTCTCGCTGCAAGAAACCACAGAACTCCCAAGCACGTCGGGGTCCCACCAGACCCGTCTCGTGCGCCAGGGGCTTCGGAAGACCAGCCAGGGCCTTTTTCCCGGGATAACCCTTCCGCAGGCGGCACTCGGGCTCCGTTTGTCAACACCGAGGAGCTTTTTATGATCGCGTCGCCGGTGCCAAGACGCAGCGCGCGCTCGCTCGCGGGCTCAGCGCGCTCCCATGTTGCCACGCTCGGAAGAAAAAATGACGTAATTTATTTAACGAGAGGTCTGCCACCACCAGCAAGCGCCAAAATCCCCCTTTCTAATTGCAAGGCTTTCTCTCGCAACGTGTGGATTTTATTCGTGGTTAAAACGTGCCCCTCACCCCTCGAACTTGGAAAGTTCCAGGCGAAACGAAGGAGGGGAAGTTTCCCGGAGCAAAATGCCTCCTCGTATTCTCGTGTTATCCTGAATTTAGGGTCAGTCCATTTTCTCCGACACGCGAGGGGAGTGAAAACCAAATTGATGGCAAGTGTCTGGCTGGAGACGGTTTCTCCAAGAGTCGTAAAAAGATCGCATTGGAGAGGAATTTGTTATTTGGCTGTGGAAGTAATTACAGGGGAAGATCTCGTACCGCCGTAAAGCTAGCCACCGGATTAGCTATTCCTATATTTTATTGGGGGAAAAAAATGACGGGGATTATTGTGTGAGACCTTTGTGGAGAAGCGGGGAGATAGAAGCAGTTTAGCTGTCAGGGCATCAGGCTGCGGTTGGCTCCGCGCAGCCGCCCGGGCGCTGATGCTCGGTGGGGTGGTGTTTCAGCAAGATGGGCAGTGTTTTGGGGGCTGGTGAGAGTAGGAAGCCGTTAGTTGATGATTGCTGTTAAACCCCCCCAAAATAAGCTACAAAGGCAGTTTGCAGCCTTGATTTGGCCCAAGGAGTCCTGCCCTGGCTGCCAAAGCTCCTTGATGGAGTGAGGTGAGTGATGAGGGGGTCTCTGAGCGCCTCTTCCAAGGGCTCGTCACCGCGTGCTGGCCCTCTCTTTTTTTGCTATTTTCCCCGTTTCTCCATGGTTTCGGCTGCCGGGCGCGCAGGGGCCGCCGCGGCCGCATCTGTGCAGCACATGTGGCAGCAGCGCCGGGCGGGCGCCCTCGCACGCCGTCCGCCACGGCCACGACGAGCACGAGGAGGAGGAGGAGAGCGCAGCAGCCCCGGCACGGGGACCTCGCTGGGCAGCCTCGCTTGGCCCCCGAGCTGCAGCTGCGGGCTCGAGCGCGCGGCGCTGTCGCCAGCGCCTTATTTAAGATATGTAGGTGCCCTGCTGAATAGGCGTGGGCATTGCTGCTTGCAGGTATAGGGCCCTGTTCTTAATCTATAGCCTCCTCTGTGTGAGCTGTCCCGTCCCGCCTCGCGCTTTCCCTTGCTCCGAACCTGCTCCTCTCCTGTGCCCGTTCATCCCAGCTCACTGCCCCTGCAAGGCCTTTGCCTTAAAAGAGGCAAAACACAGGCACGGAGTGGGCTGAAACGTGGCCAGGGTGTGCAGAAAGGAGGAAGAGCGAGGGAAGAATCATTTGTTGGAAAATTCTCCCCTTCCCCACCTCCCCGTGATTACTGTAATTTTCTATAAAGTAAACCAATCGGTTTGGTGATCAGTAAAGCCAGATGATGACTAAAAATAAATTTACTGGCTGCAGGGCAGAAGCAGTTGGACTCCTTTCTGGAGGCAGTGATATATGGTGGCTGCTTCCCTGCCTTTGAACCAGCTCTTCCTCCCGGACATTTTGTCTCCTTCCCGTGTCTTTGCTGTGCTTTCAGCTCCCAGGGATAACGTTACTGGGAAACACAGATACCTCCCGTATCAGGTGCCTCGGTGGGGAACTCCTTGGGGCAGCCGCACAGCGTGCGTCTCTTTAGCATCATTTGGGACATCTGCACAGCTTCTCTTCGGTCTTTCCAGTAAATCTTTCATTTTATTTATTTATAAACATCCCTGGGGCAGTCCTCACCGTGGGACCCAGCAGTGTGAACCAGAGTCCCCGTGGCTGCAGTACCAAGTGCCTGGTTTGTAAGGAAGAGGCACGCGTGGGTCTGCAAGGAGCTTGGAGCAGGGGCAGTGATTTGTGTCAATCAGCAGGTTGCATCCACTGGGGTCAACACCAGGAGCCCTCGTCCCTTTCTGGTCCCCACAAGCCCCCATTCAGGCTCCCCCATCTCCCTTGGAGCAGTTTCCTCTGCTCACATGGCTCCAATTCCAGAGCGCGGCTCTGCTCCTCCCGCCCCTGCCCCGCCGCTCCGTCCCTGCCCGCTGCTACTGCTCCGGAAACAGTTAAGCCATCAGCTTTATTTAACACCATCAGAACCGACGTGCTTGTTTCCTTCTGCCCCCGCTGCCGCGTCTTCTCGCTTCCCGCTGTCGCTGGAGCCTCTGCCAACTGATGGCCAAAACCTGTGCTCCATCCCCGACTTCTTGCTCCGCAAACGTGCAAGCAATTTGTACCTCGGCGCCTCGCTCTTGCCCTGCCCGTCCCTCTGCATGCGGTTGCTCTTCTTCTCTAGTCCCTGCTGCTGCAAAGCTGTAAATTCTGGGGCCTGGGTTTTCTCAATCTCTTCTGTCGAGGCCGTCTCGAGCCCCCCTGTGTTGGTATCGGGTTTTATCCCCGGCCTCTGGCTCTGGCTCTATCATCCCTTTCCTGCACATCCCTCCCACATCTCCTCACCCATCCCCTTCGCCCTGCCCCAGTCCCTTCCCTCTCATCCAGCCTCCCTTGTTCCTCGAGCCAGAAGCATCTCTGTGCCTTGGGCCACCCCTCACTTCCCTGCACCCATGTGGCCACAGGGCTTGTCCATGACATTCCACAGTCTTGTAAAGGAAACCAAGCACCTTGTGGGTCTACACATGATTTTCCACGCTGGCTTTTCACCTGCTCCCTCCTTGCTCTTCGTTGTTGTCTTTGGCTGATCCGTCCCGGCCGTCTCCTCAGGACCGAGTGGTCTGTATGTTAAAATTCACGCCATGCCTCGTGCAAAGGAACCGTTCTGCTATTGGGTACATGGGAACATCGCTAAGGCGAACAACCAACAGCTAGAAAGGGAGCTAAAAAACTAGCAAGGACTCCAAAGCCATGTCAGATAGTCTCTCCTGCAAGGAGTAGGGGGAAAAAATTGTTTATTCTGGCCCCAAATTTTAATCACCCAAGGGCTGTTAAGATAAAAATAGTCAGTTCTGCCTTCTGTTTATGGTATACTTGGTTGAGTGCAAGCCAATTTTGAAGCTGAACATACTGTCTGCTATTTTTGCTTGATTTTAGATTCCACATTTTAAATAGTTTCTTTAACAAGAAGCATATTTTCACCGATACAAACTTAGCTTGAGGAGAAGCATCCTGAAGTTCTAGCCATATTGAAGATCAGTGAAATGTAGTAAACTCTGGTTTTAAGGGTTTTGTTTTCTCCAAGAGCTGAAATGAAGAGTGTGTTCTGGCAACAAGTGCTGGCACGTTGTTCATTAAAAGCTCTCTTCCGAGCTTTGGTTCCCACACACATGTGCCCTCATTCTTCAGCAGAGCTTCCAGGCAAGGGCATTGGCAGTGCTCAAGTCTGATCTTCAGCCATACAATTTGTCTTAATTGTCTACTAGCATCTCGGCAAGACTTAGCTCACGGGTGGCCACAGCAAGGGGCCACATGCGAACCGATGAGCTTCTTAATGTGGCCTGCCCGGCAATCAGATGATTTAATTATCTGTGCCCGTCCTAAGCTCATTGGCTGCTCCCCATCCCGCCTGCCCTCGGGCACGACGCGCTCAACCGCATGCGGCCATGCGGGCAGCTGCATTTGATCTTATTCACCAACGCGACGGTCCATCCCTGACAACGGCCTCTCTGTTCGGGGCTTTCTCTTCCCTCCTTTCTTTCCCCGTTCGTTTTGGCACCGTGCCCCCGGCAGCGTTTGTGTGTAGGGGAGGACACGAGAGTTGCATGGCAGCAACTTAGAGCGTGCAGTTGGGTGTTGACAAGCCCCATGATTAATTGACCCTCCAAGGATCCAGGATGATTTGCTGAAGCATCAGTAATAGAAATCCTGTCATTCTGCACTATTTACTCGGCCTTTTGCTTCGCGGGAAGACATGCTGTCCCCCTCCGCGTCTGTGTCACGCGCGGCTCTCGCACGGGGCCTCCTAGGACATGCGGGACCCCGCTCTTGCCTCCAGGTGCCTTCGCCCATCGCTCCTGGAGCTGCTCTTGCCCATCCGTCCCCGCTCGCTGGCACAAAAACCCAACATGGGTTTGACACAGCATCAAGTGGCCCCTGGAGCCTTTGGGCGCTCGCTTTGATGCCCCTTGCATCTCCTGTCCCCACCGTGCTTGGTCAAGCAGGGGCAGGACAGAGTGAGGAGCAGTGGGACAACAACAACCCTCTCCTGCATGCAGAGATCCTGGATGTGCCTTCAGGGATCGCACGCTGTCCTGCTCCCTTATACCGTCCTAAGCGTTACCGATGCTTCAGTGCGCTCCCGAGGAAACCCTTGCGCCTCTCTCCGCTTCCCGCTTGCATTCGCGGTGATGCCGGAGAGGAGGCTGCATCCCCGCGCGCCGGGGAGGCTGCCCAAAGGGGCTCGGTTGGGCACCAGGCGCCTCTCGTTCCTCAGCCTGCGAGGCCTTGCAGGGAGCAGATAGCTTTCAGCACCGCGCCAGCTCCCCGGTCCTTTTCATTAGCTTCTTTTGCCGAATTCCGTGGGGAATCCCTTCTGGAAGCGCTCATAATTGGGGCGAATTGCTGCCGGATTAGAGGAGGCTCTACCGGGGCCACCAGGCGTGTTACGTTCCCCTTGAAATCCCGTCTGCAGGGATCGCGCAGCCGCGGCCGGGCTGGGAGGACGAGGCCAGCAGCCGGTTCAAGCATTTCCTACACCAAATGCGCTGCTTAGGTCTGCGTTATTCATGGCCCATGGTGGAAGCTGGGCAGGAAAACGAGTTAAATAAGTGTCAGCATCCTCGAAGCGCATGCGGGAGTCCCCACTGCACAGTAACAGCTTCACCACCAGCGGGATAAGGGTGGGAGAAGGAACGTGTGTGCTCACAGGTACATCCCTCCTTTCCACATTTCCTGCAAAGATTAGTTAGAGAGAGGTGATTCCAGCCACGCAGATCCATAGCATTCCATGTGATTCTGCGGTTTGTTCTCTTGCTCTTTATTTATGGTAGAAATAAATAGGTGCCGGATGGTGCTGAGCGAATTCATCGTGGGGAACACCCTTTCACTCTTAGGTTACCGCTTAAAATGAAACCACGGAGCAGATGGCTAAGGAAGCCCTGGCTGCGTAAGCCAGACAACTGCACCGGTGCATTGCAATGTAATTACACCCGGGAATATTATTTGCAAGCGTAAGCGAGAGTTAAAAAAGTTGCGTTTCGCCTGAAGCACACGGCGAGGCCGCGCTCTGAATGAACCGGCAACGCCGAGATGACTAAATGCAAAAGGAATAAATCCGTTTTATTCTTCTGATTCAGCCTTTCGGAGGGCTGCGCGCGTGGGGAGCCGATGCGGGCGGTTTGGCAGCGCTCGCCGCAGCCCTCCCGCCTCCGTCCCGTGCCGGCGGCGCGAGCGGCATCCCGCTCTGCAGCACGGGGATGTGTTGTTACACACACACACACCCGCTCCGAAAACACCCGCGAGACAGGGGGCCCGGGGGGCGAAATTAGCGCCGACGGCGGAGCCTGGCCGGGCATGAATGCGCTTTCCCACTAAGGCTGAGAAGTAGCAAAATAAGATTGCAGCCCATGAATGTCACGTCATTGAGAAAGGGGAGCTTAGAAATAGCCCCCAAGATAAAGGCGGGCATTTATCCCGCGATTGTCTGGCAGCAAAAGCGATTTCCATAGTCTGCCGATGGTCAATCAGGACCGTGCCGCGAGGGGCCTGCTGGTCGTCTCCGACAGGGCTGACGTTTTTACTGGTCGAGTTTTGTTTCAACTTAATGAAGTAACTACTTTGCCTGCTTCCAGGCACTGCCGGGGAAGGTTTGTAAACTCCTTGCCTTTGTTGGGGTGACTGAAGTATTTTTTTTCTTCCTTTTTAACCAGCCATTTTTTTGTTTCTTCTCGAATTCGCGGGCGTAGACAAAGGGTGCGTTTGCTGTTAAAAAAAAAAGAAGAAAAAGAGAAGGAAAGAAAGGCTGCAAACCTGGTTTGCATCTTGAGTCCTGGAAAGGCTGTTCTGTCCTGCTGGGGAAGGGCAGAGCCGCCGTGAGGGTGGCGGGAGGGTTATGGACACTGGAAAGCTGCCATTGGTGCTGAGCATCCCGTGTGGAATCGGTGCCATGCGTCCCGGCGCAAACACCCCGTGAAATTACATTGAAATTGCAAGCGTCCCATGCAGTGCAGCAAGACCCCTCGCCGGGGAGGAGGAACATCCCATCCCCGTGACCGCTGGGAGCCGGGATTGCTCCCACTTGGGAAGGCGCTCGGGACCGGGACCACTCAGGGTCGATTCAACCAGACCAACCTCATTGACCCCGATGGGCGGCAGGAAATGGTCACACGACGCACGTTTTCCCCAGAGCAGCCTGCGCGTGTGCCCTAATAGCACTCAAATACCAGGGTGCCCCGTCTGGGCTCTGCTCAGTGCAATGACTGCGGATATTTAAGAACATAGCTATGTCCCATCGCTCCCACACGGGCTCCTCAGGCGCCGCGACCTTCGGTGGCCGTTCCCTGACCTCCCTCGCACTTGGATTACCGGGCACAAAGCGAATTTATGGTTGTTTATTCTCTCCTCCTATCAGCTATTAGCGCCCAATCATATGGTCTATCGATCATGTGATTAATCGCCTGCCCACGGAGGCGGCGGGTGCCGGGGAGGCCGCGCCGCGCCGGCCGCGTCCCGCGGATGCGCCGGGTGCCTTCCCCGCGCCCCGTGGGCAGCCGGTGCCTTCCAGGGCGCCTGTAAATAATGATCAAAGAGGCAAATCCGCGGCCCTTAGCGCCGCCGTGCCCGCTAGTGCCGCTATAATTAAGGGGCTGTCAGCGTTGCTATTATAAACCCTTATTTTCAAGGGTTTATAACTCGGCCGTAAAATTTTGCTCCGGCTGAGACTTGGCATGTGAAGTCCCAGCGTGCAAGCGGTTCTCCTTGTTACCAAATTGTTAAAAAAGCCGCCGCTTGGGCCTCTTCCCGCCGCACGCCGCGCTCGCACCTTTGTGATTCAGAGCCGCGCTGCCTTCCTAAACAAGCAGCTCGTTATTAAAATGAAATTAGCATGCGAAAGCGCAGGGCGCGCAAAGCCGTTTTACCCAAAAAGCCCTAAAATGAGGGCCGCGCAGTGCCCCGCATCCCAGGGCAGCATCCCGCAATTTTACAGGAGTCAAAACCAGGGCGTTGATATCAGTGAGTTGCTGTGTGCAAATCCGGGGCAGCCGCGTGGACTTTGGCGCCCAGTCTGCTCAGTTTTAGCCCCAGCGCTGAAATGCTGGGCTTTTTTATTGGGTTAAGTTATCCACTTAAGGATTTATTCTTCTCTCAGTGATCCATGCACGTTAATTCCTGCTAATGAGAATTATGGCTTTGTCGAAGGGGGGGAAGCCGGAGTTCAGCTCGACTGAAACGGAGGGAATTTCACTCTAGAAATACACATTAAACAACAAAAAACGTTCCATTGCCCTACCTGCGCCTCCCTGGTTTCAAAGGGAGCGTGTTCCATCTCCAGCAACATGTCCTTGATGTGTTAGCAAAGGACAGCAAGTTGGCTCCAAACGATGCAGCCACTTAAAAACATCGATTCCCCCGGGACAACACGCCAAAATGCAAAAATAAATTAAACATAAGCAGATGCTGTGCCTCCTTTCCATTTTTGGCCAGCACATCCCATTATGGGACTACTAGTGGGACAACTGAGAATGACTGACATTTGCTGAAACTTAAGGCCTTATTGGCCTGCCCTGGCAGTGGTGGCAGAAATTCAGGTTTATGCCGGTATTAAATCTGAACGTTTCACTGCCTGGTTAAGGCGTGTGTTGCATCAATGCCGTTTCTAAGTCCGTGCCGGTTTTATATCATTCCTGCTTTTTAAAAGGACCTTACCAAGTTTATTAGCATAGGCTTAGGTTTTCAAAGGAGTAGGAGGAAAATGCAGACCCAACTGCTATTGAAAATCACAACCTCAAAAAAAAAGCAGAGTTCTTACCCTGGCAGGGATCCCACGTATAAGCTCTTTCCATTTCCAGAAAAATCATTGAGATGAGGCTAGGAGCGCTCATCTGGTGCCTGTCTAGTGCACGGCCTCAGTATAAACACGGCCATTCTGGACCAGAAAAAGAGCCCGTGACTTAAATGGATTTACACGGGCTGAGAATCTGGCCTTCGACACTCAACTTCTGACACGACTTGAAAATAAACATGGAGCTGAACTGTTCCGTGATTTAAGCGCGGAGCGAGGTACGTGCTCCTGCGCCGCGGTTCATCCCGCGGTGAGCCCCCCGCGCCTGATGGTTTCCTTACGGCCGCAGGTATCGAAAGATTTACATGTGCACCTCAGCTGCCGCGGGGAGGGGAGGAGAGGGAAGAGGCTGCATTTCTGACTCTTGAGAAAAGCCTGAACCCCTTCCTGGTGTGCACTTGAACCCATCAGGAACCAGAAGGCACTGGGAGAAGAGCAAGTTTGCAAATGCCCTCGTGTTTGAGATGGGGCATGTGCTTTTTCTGCACTCAAGGTTGATGGTTATAACTTTGACCGAAGGCAGGTGAGGATGGGCTCCCTTTCCTCTTTTTGGACGCAATCGAGGAGATTTGGTATCTTCTCATTATGACTGCAAGAGGACAAGGCAGCAATGGGTATCTAGACGTCCTCGAGTTGCTCGTAAAGAGTCGCTTGTCACTGATGCCCCCCAAATCTGAGACTGCTCCTATGGCCCTGGTCCTTCTCATCCCTTTTGCAGGTCTCCACAGGGATCCCACATTTTGTGTCCCTCTTGCACCCCAAAGCCGTCCCCAGGTCGGCCCCCAAGGGCCATTCCTACTCGAAGGTGGAGCGGGGCATCTTCTTTGCCCGCTTTCCCCAATGGGAATGCTGTTTATTTAACTCCAGATGAGGGGCCGCTCTCCTGCACCCACATTTCTGGGCTGCCCGGAGAAAAGCTGCTGCTGTCCTCACCGTGGGCTTGTGCACACCAAGCTCCGAGGACAGATCCTCAGTGCTGGGAGCTGCCCCTGCAGAGCTGGCAGCAGAGCTCTGCGGATCCATGCCAGCCTGGGAATTCCCAGCTCCCGCAGACCCTGAGCAAAAAGTCTCCGCAGGGAGATTGAGCAAAACCAGGATCTGGCCCCTTACAGACGGTGGTTTCCAAAGTTGCGCAGGAGACATCAGCCGCGGGACGGGGGGGTCGCGTTTGTTATCAAGTCGGGGGCGAGCTGGTTAGCAGCAATTTCCCCGGCGCAGTTCGTCTGGGTGCCATTGGAAAGAGAATTTGTCAGTTCTGAAGTGCACAGATTAGAAAGGAATGTGGAATTTGGAAACGTGGCAGCTTGTAGCGCTGTATGGTTTAAATTAAACCTTTTTTTGGAAAGCAGAATAGCTGTAGGCCACATTGAGGGGGAAAGCAACAGCAGCGAGGGCTGGCTGTGGTTTCTGCTCTGCTGTGTAACCGGTCCACTTTCCCTTGTTTTAACACAGATTACAAAAAAGAGAGAAAAGAAAGCGACTTTGGGCTCCTTCCGCCCAACCACACAGCTTCTCTGCTGACCACAAAGAGGAAGCTTGGGGTAGCAGCCCTGCGATTAATACCCACTGTCTCTTAACCCAACAGGGTGTGAAAACATTTTGTAAGAGCTTGCTTTTTTTTCCCCCCTCCCAGAGGGATAGCGTGGCTAGAACGAGACGTGTTGGAGCGACCTCGCGCCCGGCCTTCCCTGCGCCCCGCGGGTCCGCGGCGGCGTCGCTCCACGCGCCCCAAGGGCAGGAAATACAAAAACGCGGCTGCCGCGAGGGCTGCGCCGCGGGGGTCTGGATCCGCCGCAATATAATTGTCCTTAATGAAACGGAGACGACTAGTTCTTAACGCAGGAGCCTTTTCTTCTTTGGAATTAATGAGATTAAGATTATGGATTCTATTAATCATTTGATCTGCTTTATTCATGCATCTGATTTCCTTTACATGCCACCCCCCCGTTCCGTACATGCCGCTGTCCTTTAAGCTGATGACACTTCCATATTTCCTGGCGCTGTAACGTCCCGGGCGTGATGTACACGCTGCTCCGTTCCCACATCCTAGACCAGCCATTCCCATGTGCCGAGTACTGCCGTTAACAGAGACCTTAATAACGAGACGCACTAAACTGTGCTGCTCTCTGCCCTTCCCAGAGCCCATGACCACGAGTGGCATCGGCTGCAGGATGGGGCTGCGCGCGGGGACCCTGGGGACAAGGAGGGGACAGGGAGGTGTCCAACCCGAGCCCGAGCGCTGTGCCGGCGACCTGCGCATTGCGGGAATCCGCTCCCTCGGCGTTGCGAGGAAGAGATGCCAAAAGCACGGGTTGCGAAACGTTCGGGGAATTATTAAAAGCAAATTTTGTTCCTCCGCGGAGCAGTGGCACATTGTTATTTCATGCTTGGATGTGCCGTTGGGAAGGTTTTATTTTGTTGTCATTAGAGAAATCTCTCTGTTGCTATAACGCTTTCTATGTGTGAAGAAATACAGACATAATGTGTATCTAGTCCATTAAAACACTCTTTAGGAGCCCCCACCTGTGGCACAGCCTCTCTGTACGGCTGGTGTTTTGCTGAGCACTCTTGGTGATGGGTTGGTCGGTGCATTTCGTGGATTAGCAGTTGCAGGCAGTGAAAAAAACCACGAGTGGACGGTTCTCTCCAACTTTGGTGAGCTGAGCTGCAGAAGTTGCATCTTGATCTTTCTCATCTTGGTAGAATTATACTGTAACTAATTGAATCCATTGATCACTGTCTTGTTTTTTTCCATCTTCTTCTCAGAGGATTCATTTCAAAGTGTTCTGTACATCACTCAAGAAAATGGCTGCAGTGGAATTACCAGGGTTGATAATAAAGGTAATTTAGCCCAGCTGAAATTATTTTTTATGTATCTAAGTAGGGTAACGCATTCACACGTGCTGCCCTAAATCTGGTAGTGAAATACCTGCATGATCTTGACTACAGGATCCCTAAATAACTCTTCTGATGACTGCAGAAAGTCAGAGTAGCCAACGGAAGGGCCTTTTGCAGCATGGTAATGGCTGAGCAATAATCAGCAACTTTAATTTGATCAAAGGACTGGCCCAGAGCAGGATGAATAACCTCTGTTTTGTGCACTCCACGGCACAGGGAGTATTTTTGGATTAGACAGCAAGTGCTTAACAGGCGGGAATAGCAGTAAGTGTCAGGAGAAGCAATGTAGCTGATGGTTAGAAGTTCCCTGTGATTTAATTTAGAAATAAGGGCCAATCTGGCCTCAGCCAGGCGGGCTTTATTGTGGATGTCTGGTAGTGGCATTTAGCCCTTCCTAAGTAACTGTTTGGAAAAGGATCCTCATGCCAGATTAGGGTTGGTCTTGTCAGTAATGCGCAGGACAGGATGTCAGGAGATCCGAGCTGAGGTCTGCCACAGATTGCCAGCGCGATTTAGGTCAAGGTATCTAATCTTGCCCGCTGACACAGTTTCACTCGGAGACGGGGAGAGAGCGGAGTTTGTAAAACCCTCCCTAAGCAAGAGGTGCCTTTGCGCCCTTGTCCCGACCCAGTGCAACGGGAGCGGGGCTGCAGTTTGCGGAGCTTCCTTCCCCGCTCCGATGGCTCCCTGACCATGAGCTTTGGGATGTGGATGTGGCGGCACCTCCACCGGGTACCACATGCCCTCCTTGGGCTGCTGCACTGGCCAAACCTCCTGCATACACTGGGACACAGCGTATGCAGGTCCCTGTGCTGGTCCCCATAGTTGGTCCCCGTGCACCCCATGCAGAATCCCCTCTCCCGGCGAGACCGGCGTTCGCTCCAAGCCGAGGAGCTCCCGCTCGCCGCCTCCGCGCCCGGCGGCGGAGCCCCGCGCGCAGCCCATCCGCCTAGTTCAGCACTTTTGGGGCAACGTATAGTATTTGCAAATGGGATCTGACAATGGAAGAAATACAGCAGAGTGAAGGGCTCCGTATAAAATATTTATACAATAAAGATCTTTCATCTTTTGTCGTTCGCAGGGTAGGGAAGTGAGGAATGTATTGGGAGTACATTACCAAGAGTATGTTATAAATTAAAATCTCAAATTGAATAATACTGGCTGCTAATGTGCGCAGCGTTTGAAATGAGTCACTTCTGAATCAATGTAATTCACTGTGCCAGCTGAGAGAGATTTACAAAAGAAGGTATCTTCTTGTTTTTTCACTTAGATTTTATCCACACCAGGTCATCTGTCATAACTGTTAATGCAGAACTATTTAGAAAGCACTTACAGAAGGGAAAGGTTTGACCACACGAGTGGTCAAACAGTTGACACTCCCTGTTCCCCCTCAAATTTAATACTAGTAATGGCAATGTGGCCATTTCTTTTTAAAGCGTTCTAATACAAAAGTAACTGCTTACTCTTACGCAGGCAGTCATGGGGAGTTTGTGCTCCCGGGTGATATCCATAAATACTCTGGCGTTTGAGCATTTGGAGGGGCACGGCAAGCTTGGTGAGAGGGCTCTGCGGTCTCCCATGTGGCTGTCGTCATCGCAGGAGGTCGGTCTGGTTGATGGTATCGCGTAGCTGAGCCCAAGAGAGGATTTATTACCCTGGAGCACCTGTGCTCAAGAAGTAGAGGGTGGGAAAGCGTGGAATTTGAAAGCCTGTGGGCCAAATGTTGTGCTGGTATCTGTAATATTTAACAAACAGGTCCCAACAGTCCTGCTGTAACCGCATGTCTGGTGGCTCCTGGTTCCAGGTGAGACGTCCCTCTCTAGCCTGGTAGAGACAAGGTGAAAGAGGAGAGACTGACTGATGACAGCAAGTTAGGAAGCTGGTTTTGAGCTCATGAGACTCCAGTCGCCTTCCTCCCTGTGCTCTGATCTTTGCTGCCTCATCAGGAAAGGGAGGATGTTCTGGGAATCTCTGCTCTGGTCCAAACCATGGCAGATTCTCACTCCTCTATTGCTCGGTGCGGACTCTGTGATCCAACAAACTCCCCTGTGCTTATCTGTGTAAAGCTCAGTGCTTGCTGGCCTTGTGGAGGGAAATGTGAGAAGTAACTCTGAACTTTCAGCTCCCTTTGTTCTTTGTGTTTCTCAGTCAAAAGAAGGAATGTCTGCAGGAAAACATGGCAAAGTAGCCATATACACCACCCAACCAGTTGCAAGTGCGGAGATGCAAGCGATCTTCTGATTGAATTCTGGGACGAGCTTCTATATATAATAAAATATGTATTAAGGTCATATTATAGTAGTGCGGTAGGGAAACTGGAGTACTCTTATGCCTTACTTTTTGGTAGGAATATTTCTGCTGGGTTGCATCACTGTCTGTAAATTTTATTGATTATAATTAAGTCAGTCTGCATGGTCTCTAAGAACCTACACGGGTTTAAAAATCAATACTCCTTATATTCATTAGGGCAACCAGTTCGAAAAGGGATTATAGTGGGAATAAGCACTGCATTTATAGCTCCATGTTTGGGCTTACAAATCATTAAATACCGGGCTGTTCCACAGATCATCATTTAGGGGTCAGAAATACCTTTTTTCCCCTCTTGTTTTTTATCCCATGAAGAATAATGAAAATTCTCCCTTCATAGTTACCCATCCAAGCTTGTACCCTCTAGCTAGAGATCTGTTGTCTGAGTAACCTTCTCCAAGCTTCATCCAGTTGCATGGAGACATCTTTGGATGAGCAGGAACATGAGCAAAAACTTACCGAAAATTGCAAGGAGTCCATTGAAGTTCTCTAAACTTTGCTCACACGGCCTATCCCGTTGTGCTAAAGGGCTTGTCACTTGACCACCCAAAAAAAGGGACATTTTCAGTTATTGGAACTTCTAATGACTCAGGGAAAGTCACAACAAAGAGAAATTGCAGAGGGGATTTGGTGTAACACAGGCAGAGGTGAAGGCCAGATTGCCCTGGCCTTACTTCTGTAGCAGCATAGTTCATAGAAAGACTTCTTTTAAGTCTTTTATGTGTGCTATTTACTGTGGGTAATAGTATCACAGGCCGGTGCACTAAGTGTGCATAGCTCACCGGAGGGACAGGATGTGAGAGATCTTTGATAATATGAAGGGTGTGAACACTAAGGAGAGTGAAGGATAATTTAGATTGGGACTTGGGAGTACAGCTAAGAAAGCCATATCATCAAAGAAATGCAGAGGATGTGGACTACTCCCCAAGGATAAAGCTAAATGCCCTTCAGCTTGAGTCATTTGAAAACAGGAGAAAAGACTAAAAATGTTTTCTTAGGGATCATGCTGTGGACAGAAAGGTGGGCTGGATTATCTGATAGAGCTGCCTCTACGTTTATTTTGCGCAATGCTTCGATTCACGTTTGATTTGGGCGGTAACTCATCTATATAATGCACGGTGCGTTGTGCCAGCAATGCAGCTTTCATGGCTCCGTACCGTGCCGTAGCACGTAGCGCCGTGGACTTTGCTAGCCCTGATTCAATTTATTGTATCAGTGATTTCAGTATTAATAGCACCGCACTGACACGGCACAGAGCGAGGCACATCCGAGCGAGGAAGCTGCAGCGGCCGGGACGGGCAGGCATCTGCTTCACCACAGACGTAGACGTGGCGCAAGGGGCACTGCAGGTGCCAGCACGAAGAGACCACGAGGGAAGGACCAAGGGACGTGGGTCCAAGCGGGATTTGGGGCGGTCTGGGGATTACACAGCAACCCGTGTAATGGGGGATGCTCCCTTGATAGTGTCCGAATGCAGGGAAGCTCCTAAAGCGACCGCCGGAGCTGTAGTTGTAGCAAGGAGCCACATGAGACTGTTCACCACCACTAAGCGCTCACACATGCCTAAATAGACCAAATAAAACAGCCTCCAGCAGAAACAAATGCAAAACCAGAAGGCATTTTTTGTTGGATTCCACTCTAAGCTTCTGCAGAGGTCTGGTCAGAGCTGGCTGTGGGCAGCAGCAAAACCTGCAGCCTGGGCTTTGAGAAGGAGCCGGGAGGAATGTGCTTCCGCTGTTGCCGTCACTTGGAAAGCCTTGCCCAAGGCCAGGATGCCCCAGGAATTTCTCAGGAAGATTTGCAGGGCCCGTAATAGCCAAGCTCACCTCGGGCCACCAGCAACCGCGGGTCTGGTGGTATCTGCCGTGGCGACGTTCCCCACTGTGTGAGCGCTCAGCTGAAATGATTCACTAGAAAAGAGGCTTAATTGTGGCCGGTAGTCGAGAATATTTCTTTGTACTCCCTTATCAATGTTTTCCGTTTGCAGCAGGACTTGGCTTGTTTGTTATTACGAGGTTCCCCGTTTGTTTGGAAAACAAGGTTTGACTTATCCTAGTGTTTGGCAGGAGAGACGAAAGCAGAACTGCAGCCCCCCTCAGGCCCAAGAGCAAGGAAAAGGCAGAAGTTTCCTGCAGGAACAGTCAGACAACTGGCACAGCCGCACAGGAGCGGCCACGTTATACCCAGGGTTCAGCGATGGCACCTGCAAGATGCTCATGACGACAGCAAATCTGATGCCTTTTTTTACTATAAATGTTTTAAGAATGAAATCTATCTAGCTTGGGCATTTAGAAAGAACATGGGATTTCTGCACACTTCCTAGGGGTAAATTTGCTTAGCGCACACACCATTTTTCTCACCGTAGCACTCTTAAAGTTCACAAGCTGCTGTGTGATCCCGCCGCGCTACCTGGCGCGTACGGGATCGCTTCTTGAAGAGTGCTGGAATCAACGGATTGTTCATGGGAGTCTTTGTTTTCTGAATGCATTCCTCCCTCTGAATGTTCCACGAATCTGTCACGGTGGGGGATGGCGCCATTCCCATCTCCGAGGTGCAGAAACCGCAGCAAGAGTTGGAATCGCTGGAATCTGCACCGCGCGCCCGGCAAGGCAGGGCTGGGACTGCAACCCGCAGCACCCTCATCGCAACCCGTTCCCTTTTAAACCGTTCCCGTTGGCCTCGGTGCGGCCAAGGGCGGATTCCAAGCGCTTAGCGCTGATTCCAAGTTCAAAGATCCACAGTTTTAACCTGTATTTGAATCTATGTTTCATGGCTCATTCGTGCTCAGAAATATTTCTTGGCACGAAGAATCATCTAGATTGAGCACAGTAAGGAGTATTTTTTAAAGCAGAAATATTAAACAATGTGTGCTGGAGCACAGAAAGCTATTTGGAAACAGGAAAGCTTTATAAACATAGATTTGATTGTGATTGAACCAAAAGTAGTGGTATTAAATTAAGGTCTGCTTAAGGCACTAAAAAAAAAAAAAAAAAGCATTTTCCAAACTGGTAAGGATAAAATCAATCTGCAGAAGTATTTTAAGTTTGTAATAAAAATATCGTTGACAAAGTAAAGTGAAAATAATAAAGTATATTTAAAATTACTTGGAAGCCTTTTTGAAGATTTACGATCTCTTTCCAATTGGAGCTCATTTAGTTGAAAAAGCCATTTAAGAGCCTGGCGAGTAGATAGTTTGGTGCGAGTAGATAGTTTGGTGCCGTGTCAGAGAGGAGCTGCAGGGCGCGTGTCCCCTTGGCCCGCTCGGACGCGGGTTGCAGGTGGCCTTTGGTGGCACGGGAGCTGATGCTCCTGTTAGCGCATGGGAGCTGCGGTGAGAAAGGGTTTGCACTTTGCTGGTGCCACAGACTGTGTTGGACTGGGTGACCCTGCGGGGTCTCTCTGCCCCCGCAGCGAGTGATCCCGTCGGCCCCGCGCCGCTCCTCGCCCCGCAGCGGCTCGCGGCCGGCGGCAGGGACCGCGCGACCCAGGACGCCGCATCGGGTCCCTGATGTTTTCCATTCCCATAACTGCTGTTCAGCAGTGTCTGGTTGAGACGAGGAGAGTGTGTGATTGAGGCCATGTTCATCTCTTTACAAGGGGAAGAATTATGACTTTCATAGATTGGAGGAGAGTGGGTGATAAATAAAACTGAGGCTATCCAGAAAGCCCCAGGGAGCTTCCTCTCTGCAGAAAGAATAAGAAATTTATAGATGTCTAGAAATTATAGTTGAGCTTTCTGCTTTTTTTTTTTTTTTTTTTTTTTTTAATGTTAGCCTCTTTCAGTCATATGACTGGAGTTCAATTATCAGCACAATAAATATTCTTGTGAATGGGAGCCGTGTGTTGGCAGCAGATTTTTGCGTTTTAAAAGGGAAGGAACATTTAGAACTTGGTAAAAACAGGAGTTTACCCTCAAACTTCATTCTAAAGTGAAAAAGTGGCAGAGCCCAGGATTTAGTCTCACTAAGGTGCAGTGAGTTTTGGAAGAATCCAGTACAGTCTGGAAGCAGCTTAATGCATGTATCTATCTGAAATAACTATTCTGGAAAAAAATACAATGCGTATGTTTTGTTTTCTAAACGAAACAAAAGTTACTAAGAGACTCTCCTTTTTCTGCTGTTTTTAGCAACAGGATGCACAGTAGGAATGTTACCTGCAAGTCAGTCTAACAGGTCAGTAATTACAACAGCAAATGGCACTGATAGGCAGCTGTACTTGATCTAACGTGGGCTGTGTTTGTCAGATGGGGAATGTGAGGGGTTTTCATGTTTCGTCCTCCCCTTGGCCCCTCCTTGGTGGCTGATGGGCTCGTTTAGAGGATTCATGTCTCAGGGGTTCCCAGCGCCGCCAAAAGTGCCTGGGTCTGTGCCCTGGTCATGCTCCATCCTGGGAAGGAGACGCAGTTTGTGCATTGGGAAAGGCCCCGGACACGTGGATGCTCCATTGTGTGTTACTGAAATTGGAGTTCTGGGACAACTTGGAGTCCTACAATATTTTGATTCATTTATATTCTGGTTAGGCTTGGCAAACGCTAGAAGTTGGTGCCGTCCCCTGCAGTGACTGACCCATATTGACTTGTTTCCAGAGCTGTCCCTGCTCGGCACTAAATTTCCAGATCTGCAGGCAGTTTCTCTTAATTTAAGGGAGACACAACCGTCCCGGCCTCAAGGAGGTCTGACAGGAGGGAGCAGAAGTCATCCTGACTGTACACCTTTGGCCAAGGGGACTGTAATTCTTGGACCCAGCTAACACGGTCTTAAAATAGACTTGGCCACTTTACAGTAAACTTCTTCGGGGGAGAGTTCATTGCACCTAGCAGGCCCCGCCAGCCCGCATCAGCGCCTGACATCCGAACCCGGTGCCCTGCACACATTTGTCAGCCCTGCGTGTGCACGGAGACACCCGGTACGCTGCAGCAGCTTCACCCTCCCAAGCAATCCAGCAAACCCTCCTTGATCCTGGCGTTTCGCTGCTGCCGGTGTCTCCGTGCCGGTGGGTGCGCGCGGCGAGGAGCTCCGCTGCAGCAGCACTGCAGTCCTGAGAGCAGCCGCGCGAGCTGCCGGCCTCCCTCTGCAACACGCCGAGGAGCAGAGTGGAATTTTACAAACGACAGCGTAAAGAGTTATAGTTGCCTAAAGAACAAGGCTGGAAAATTTGCACAGGTCTGTCTTCAATTACTGTATTCTTTTTTTTTTTCGGCTTTAATTTCTGCTAAGGAATTTTACTGCAGTACCGTAGCTGTTCCTTTGTAATCCTGTAGTCCTGTTGCTTTATTAAATACCTGGAGTTATAATCTTGTTTATGAAATTGTTATTATCTCTCCAGTTGCAAATTGCAGCATTACGTAGAGGAGTGATTATGGCACGAGGCATGTAAAATCGGATATGCAAATACAGCAAGTTGGGCATGAGGTTTGAGTCCCACAACAGGGGGAAAAACCATCTCTGCTGATCTCGGCTGAAGGATTCTGATTTATAGCGGCTCACACACTGACCCCATCTTTTTGTGCAAATGCTCCAACTCGTCGAAACAAAACAAACAAAAGAAAGGAAAACAAAACCAAACTGACCCAGAAAATATATTATAAAAGTAGATTTACTCGTATAAACAGAACAGTTTTTTTTTCTGTGGTTGCAGAGTAGATGACTGGATCTTTAGAAAGTGTTGATGCAGGATTCTCAGCACTTTCATCACACACTGCGCAGAGGCACAGCCTTTAGAAACAGCCTCATCATCCTTGGCTTTGGCTGCACCGTTCCGATGCAGAGCGCAGCTCCCTGCACGGAGGGCATCGGGCAGCACCGGATGACGAGAAGACGCAGCGGGTCTCTCCGCCAGACACGGAGGCTGCTCTCACGGAGCAGGAACTTCGGGGTGAGCCCTGCAAGGCCCCGTCTGCAGCGTGAGCAGCAGCCAGGGCCCTGCGGGCTGTGGCAGTGCCGTATTCTGGGCAGCAGCAGAGCTGCCCTCGCTCATCCAAGCAGGGGCAACCTCATTTTGAGAGGATCTCTTTGTTTTCTCCCCCCTTGTTTTATTGTAAATGTAGTGTCAATGCTGTTTTGGACTCTCGTGTGCAAGAAGGGGATAGGGGCATCTAAACAACAGCTAAATCTCTACTTTCTCGCTAGCTCCTTTCTCCGGCGCGGCTCTTAGGGCCCGCTCCGCGCGCCCCGGCACTAAGAGGATTGCTGCCCGGCTCTGGGAGTTGACAAGGTCACCTGAGGTTCTGTGACAGGGCATTTCGGTGCAGTGCTTGATCCCGTGCACCGCTAAACCGGCAAGCCGGCGAGAAGCGGGGATGATCTTTCTCCCAATTTTTCTTGCCTAATTAGGGGTGTAGAAAAAAGCAGGCCTTGCAACATAAGAAAACGTAATTAAAGAGATGTTGCCTGGCATCTGTCCACCAAGCAATTCTGCCGCCCCTGGCTCCCTTTTTAAATATTTCAGTTCCTTTTTTTGAGCGGTTTGCGCCTTTGAGCTGCTCCCGGGGTGCTCCGTGCGCGGCGGGAGGACGCGGCGCGCGGGGCCTCGCGCGGCTGCCAGCGGCCGCAAGGATGGGCAGGTTGGGCCAAGAGGAAGGCAGAGCCGCCCCGCTGAAGGAAGGAGCCGTCTGGAATTCCCGCTCCCCCGCTCACGGCCTTGGACGGGAGGGCCTTTTCTTATGGGGATGTGCCCGTGTTTTCCCTTGGGAGAGCCGGAGCAGCCCGTGGGCGGCTGCTCCGCGGGGCCAGCGCGTCCCCCTTCCACGGCGGCAGCCGTGGCGCTCGGAGCGCCCTAGCTGCTAATTCCGTAAAGCGGCTTTTCCAATTGAGATCTCCGTGGCGGGACAGCTGATCCGTCGCGTTGCAGCCCGATCCCGCCTCGACCGCGGCGGCGGCACCGGCGCTTCCTGCAGGGGCCTGCACTTCGCTGCACACTTTGGCAGCGAGCGCGCAGGCCTGAGGGATACTTTCAAATTTCCCTGTAATTAATGAGCACCTCTGCACTTATGGCAAATTACAGTGTCTGATGTACAGTGTTGACCTACAGCTGCCCCATGCCAAGCAGCCTATTTAGACCTAGTTATTTCTAAATAGAGCCTGTAAACGATAATGGGAAACTTCACTATTGATTCATTTACTCCTAAATGCTTCCCCTTTCAGGTACCGGCGTCGAAATTACGTTCCATAATCCTACACTTAAGCTGATCCTTAGATTTATTATATATTTATTATGTGGAAATTCTCAAGCTATTTAACATTCCTGCAAAGCCAGAGAAATTAGAGATGGAGAAGGCTTGTTTGATCTTGTCTTGTCAGCATATCGCCTTCCCTATAGAGCATCGATTATTGCTTTACTCCGGGATGTCCCAAGTAACACAAAAACCTTCCACTCCTCCCAAACCTCGCACTGCCCCTAAGTGTCACCGGCTTTCGCTGCTGCCCTGCATTACAGGCTCACGTATAATCATCTTTTTGCTGTCACTTATCTGGCTATTTTGACATTGTATTTTCTCAAGGTTTTTGACCTAGTACTTGTTTCATTTTCCCTATGTTTCTGTCCATCTTCCTGATACCAAATTAATTTTGCTCTCGGGCTGTTTCCAACTTTTCTAGCACCTTTCTTTGTTTCTCAGTTCTGGAAGTATGTCAAGTATCTGTTAGTGGCTATACACGATTTTCATTCAAATACTATTATTCTTTTAGCAAAGATATTAAGTAAGATGAGGATCACCTTTTAATTATGTCTTTTTTTGCTGGAGTATTTCACTAAACAAATATGTTCGGCTCAGGAGGTGATTGTTCATCATTTTCATATGTTGCAATAAGTTTCCAATCCATATGATAACTTCAGAACCAAGCCAGAATAATGCTGTGCATGTAAAATTTTATGAGCGTTTGTACTATGTTACTTTGCCAGAATCTAAATATATATAACGTCTATTGTTCTATTAATACTGTAATTCTACTTAATACACACCATAAATATATCTAGTTTGTCAAAAAAAAATCCTTGCTAAAATAGTAATTGATCCAGGCAACTCAGTTGCCTGCCTTATGTGCTTTGATTTTATTCTGCTAATTTCTGATTCTGCAAATGTTAGTTTGGACTGTTACTGCCAGGATTACCCTGCCTTCATTTCTGGAAGATTTATATCACATTCAGATTTTTCCAGTATTTTCATCTCTCTCCACTTCTCTATGAATTTTTAGAAATAATTATTCATGTTTTGGAACTCTTAATTCAGGAAGAGGTTTTGTACAATTAAGGATGCTAGCTTGTGGATAATAATTTTAAGCTTGATCAAATGCCCATGGAAGCCAAGTCTTCTAAGGCTTAAACTACTGTGTTAATTTTATGGAGATTTGACTCTCGTTCTCCGCCGCTGGTTTTTTGTCTCACCTTTCTCCTAGGGCAAGTCACCTTTGACTTGGGATCATAGGCTAAAATAATCTAAATTGACACAGTCTTACCGAAGGCCGACGTGCCTCCTGATGTTTAGCCCTTTAAGTTTAGGAGCCTTCCTTTCCCCACATACACTGTTGGGACAGCAACTACTTTCCTCACAGGAGTGTTTAAGGCTTAATTTTTTATAGCACATAAAGTACTTAGAGATCTTCGGATGAGGGATGTTGTGAAAATGCAAAGTAGTATTATTGTTGATAAATTATTTAAAATATTGTGGTCCATTGAGAAAATACTAGTTTGTAGGCAGTGAAGTGGTTAATACGATTGCATCTCTTACAGGTTTCACCAGATACACTCACTCACTTACAATGGATAATTGTTAGCTCTTGTTGTGCAGATGCTGTTGCAGATGGAGCCCTGTACCTGCATGCATAGCAAATGAATTAGACTGGCAATCCCCTTTATAAAGCATAAATATGTAATTTGTTCAGCTGTTGTAATTAAATATGTATGTGTGAAACAGCCACCATTCAGGTCATTAATGATGCGCCATGCCAAATTAGAGCTTACAGACAGTAATGTACATTGTTGTGCAATGAGGGAATTGCAAATAACATAGCTAAGCCTTTCCTCGTAAAGTGATGGATTCAGTGGCTTTAAAAGGAATATTTATATTTCCAACATTTTGATTGCTTCAGTCTATATTTACATTGATGCTCAGTGAAAAAGATACAATTGGATGATTTTTTTTTCGGTATTTGTTTTATACTCTTTGAACATGATAGAATACCCATTAGGTACATGTCACACAACATTTATTGGGTGTAACATTTCATACCCGTTGGTAATATGCTGAATATGTTGCTATGATCATTCTTAAATATATAGTCAATTAAGATCCAGTAAGTACCTTTTCTTCTGCATAATGTAGACAAACACCCTATCAAAGTACTTGTACAATTTTAATGCTCTCAGCATATCAGCTTTTTAATCGCTGGACTTCAAACATCTGACTAGTAAAGAAATCCTCAGTATGATAAGCCATATATAAATTTCCATAGGAATCTGCCTGATAAAGTAATTGCTGTAATGAATTAAGCTTGCCAGTTTAGGAGGGTGGGTTTTTTTTTGTCTTCTTTTTTTTACATACATGATGACTTAAACATCAGGCTCTCTTTCTTCTGTACACATGCTTTGTTTTGTTCTTTATGGTTACCAGGAAAAGGTAATTATGCTTTTTTTTTAAAGAAAAAAAAAACTCCTTGAATCTTCTTGAAATAACAAAAAGTTAAGGCACAGCTGTTGTTGCAAAGCAGCTAATAAGCAGAATGAAAAATCATAACTCACTACACCTTAAATGTAGCCTAAATGATCCGCCCTTAAGTGTATTTTCTTGTCTGTTTAAAATAGATCAAGGTTTAACATATATTTTGTTTTGACGGTCGGTTCCGAGTATACAAGAGCTAATCGTCTTGACCTTTCTGACAAACAGGGCAGCAGAAGGAAGCATCTCGGAGTTAATTCTGTCGTGTTCGCAGTGGGAACAGAACATTCCTCTGTGATCCTCTTTCACATGATTCACTTGGGCCTCCTGGAAGCCACTCTTGATACTATTAGTGTTGGGCTTCTTAGGTCTAAAGTAGCTCGGCAGCCCTGACATCACAGCCGGCCCGTGGGCCGCGCTCAGACAGCGCAGGGCCAGCGGGGCTGTTAAGACTCGTATTAAGAAAACGGAGGAGAAAAGGAGATTAGTCGATAGAGTTTGTGGGGTTTTACAGCGAATTTGAACTTTTTAAACCTAGGCTGAGTAGGGAGTAAGGAGTAAAGATTTGTTCGGGTTAAGAGCTACAGAAAACTGCAAAACTTGCTACATAAAATCTACTTTTAAATATATGTGCTAGAATAAATGCTGAATATTTCAGTGGTTTAAGCAGACAACTTTTACAATAATTATTTGTCTAATAATTGCTTGTCTTCACCTTTTAGTTAAATTATTTATTATGAGGCCTTTTGTATCACTTTTCTCCTTTTCCTTTCTTTCCTCTTTCCTCTTCATTAATTGTTCTTATCATTTCCCTTTTTTCTTTTTCCTTTCCTTTCCTTTCCTTTCCTTTCCTTTCCTTTCCTTTCCTTTCCTTTCCTTTCCTTTCCTTTCC
>JAWLRI010000284.1:218442-272993 GCA_034781795.1 Crypturellus tataupa
CTCGCAAAATGGCCGCCCGCGCCCGCGCCGCGCCGACTGGCGCGCGTCCACACAGTTATGTTAGTAGGTAGAAAAGTCTCGGAGCACTTGAGCGCCGTGCGCCTTCTTTATGTAAAATGGATTTCCCTTGCTGGCCTGGGGCCAGGAGCGCCGCGCGCTCGCCGGGCGAGAAGAGCGCTCGCTCCTCTGCGGAGGAACTGGTGGACTGACACACTCTAATTTTTTGGCTCCTGACCAGGCGGGCTAGATGGGTGCCAAAATTCGACAAAATAACACATTATTGTGTAATAGGAACAGTGCTCAAAGTGAGCAAGAGCTCGCAGGAACTGAATACCAGCACTTTTTCCCCCCGTTTTTCCTCCCCTCCCCTCCTCCCTCGTGGAGCAGAAGCTCAGAACTGGCACTTTTAATATGCCGCTTCAATGGAACAAGGCATAAATATAACGGCGACGTGAAAGAATGAGGCGTAATGCGCGCCCGGGAGCACCAAGGGGGAAAGAGGACAGGGAGCAGAGAGGGGAGGGAGCGCGCGAGCGAGCGAGACCGAGAGAGTTAAAATTACTTTTGCGAGACTTCCTTCAAACATGTTCCATAGTGCTCAGGGCTGCGTTAACCCTGTCGTCCCTGCAGCGGATCGCCGGCCGGCCTCGCGCCTCCCCGCTCATTGCCCGGCTTCGCTCCCCTCGGAAAACGTGCGGTGCGGAGCTGCGCTCCACTAGACCAGGGTCATCACAGGGGGTGGTATCGGGGCAAAAAAAGCGCTTTCTGGGCAACCCTTTTTCTCAAAGCCCGTCTCTAAAGTAAGCAGAATGCACGCAGGAATACAGGTTTTCCTCTTGAAATAGCTAACGTTATCTGGGCTTGTTGCTACCGGTTCTACTCCGCGAACCAACTTTGGAGTAATTAATTAATTAAGCTGCCCTGGGAAGGGAGCTGGGCATTCAGTAGCCCCATGGCAAAATGAGGGTGTCTGTAGGGTCGTGCATGGCAGCCCTTGGAAAGAGCCGAGTGGCACAGTAGGAAGGGGAAGTTGAGCAGGCTCTGGAAATGCAGAGGGGTCGTTAGGCCAGCAGGATGCAAACACGGGGGTTGGAAGAGGGGGTTGGAAGAGAGCCAATTACGCGGCTAACACATAAGGAAAACACCAGTACTGAGAACTTTCTGGTTTTGAAACAGCTTCGCAACATCTCGTCCTCCCACCTGGTGGGCCTTTGTCGTGAGCGGGTGGGAGGCTGCTCTCTTCAGCCCAGATGTTGCTTCTCCCAGCACAAACTGAGGGGTAGAAACCTATCCTCGTTTTACATCTCTCGGTTTCCCCTCAAGCGGTCCAAAGTCCACAGGAGCATGGGCTGATTCTTATCCTCCCAGTGCTCCCGCTGGGTTTGTCCTTCCCTTTGCTATCCTCTGCGATCTCAAGGCAGACGATCTTGAGATATCGCTGCTGTAGATAAACACCGAGAGCGAAAGCAGAAACTGGGTTAGGACGATGTCTTCAAATTTATCTGAAGAAAGCAAACAAGGTCGTGCACAGTTCTCAGGCTCGAATTTGGCCTGCCAAAGAGGCAAGACAGATCTTTTGTCTCCTTTGTTCCTCTATTAAAATAAAACAAAAAAAACCCCACTTTTTTCAATACGGTTTTTTGATTTTTCATGTGAGAAACTCGGGCAGTCCCAGAGGTTGCACTGAGGATCGACTCCCTGCTCACAAGGCATCACTCCTCCCTGCTGTCCCTGCTCCCGAATTGCTTGCAGGCTAAAATAAACCCAGAGCAAACAAACAGGTTCACTGTGTTTGTGGCCTTGGAAAAATAAACCACATTAATGATAGTGTTATATTATTTAATTTGGATTTTTTATGCCTTAACAAATACAGCATAGAAAATGCAAAATAAATAGTAAATAAAAAATAATGATATGGGAGTTGGAGTCATCTTGGTGTGCAATAACATTAAGTGTGGCAGTAATTATGGTTTGGACTTTCCATGTGAAAAACAGATTCCCCCTCCATAAATGGTTTTATATCCTGCTGGAACAAAGTACAAAAATCTTCTGGCAGTTTTTAATTGAGGTTTTGTAGTTTTCATGGTCTAACACTATAAAGAAGTCAGCCCTTCTGCCAGTTTTTTAAGGCCAGATAAGGGTTTGACATCATGTTAAGTGTATGTATGTCTCTGTGTACGTGTATATTCACGCGCCCGTTTTCTCTCGCTTTCTCTCTGAAACCTTCAGAACAAATATTATTACAGGATTCAGAAATGTAAAATAAGTTATGCTTTCCTCAGTGTGTAATTTGATTGTTTGACGCAGTGGAGAAGAGCTGGATATATCTATGGCATTATAAAAGTGAAATAAACTGCTCAGAGATCATTTCTAGTCTTAGAGTCCCTTTATACAATTGCAATTTAAATTAGTGAAGTGTGAAACCGATGTAGAAAGATAGACTCCAAGGTGGGCATCTCCTCTTTGAAGTGCCTGTGGGCTGTAAATCGGCTGTAAATTGGGTGTATCTAACCCTGCCCAAGTCACTCCGCTCCAGGCGATAGTGACGGTCGCGTAGAGGGTCCTGTGCTGCCCGGCCACTTGCTCCTTGGAGCAGACACTTCCCTGGAGAGCAGGGAAATATTTGGGAGTTGTGTATGCCCGAACTGCGGCTACTGCCCTGCGGCCAGGAGACCATCAGAAGTTACTGCTATGACACGAGCTTTGCACGCAGAGACCCGGCTTGCCTTGGGTTACGGATCTGGCACAAAGGATTCAGGGAGCATCCAGCTCTGCAATGAATCTGCCCTGTCCCGTGGCCAGCTTTGTGGAGCTCTCCTGTGCTCCTCTGCAGGAAAGACCTGCCTTTCAGGGCAATAAAATATATATTAAAGAGAAAAAAAAAAAAACACGCACGCAATAAATGAGGGGTGAAGAGAAAAGCAACTTGCAGAGAAGCACAGCCTCGCAGGTGGCGGGACGTGTCTCCAAACAGGATCCAGGCAGGGCTGTGGCGCCGCTCAAGCTGCTGTTATATAGGAGGGTTGTCACAGGGGTGTCATTGGACCCGACCATGCACAAGCTACGCTAGTTTAACTCCTTTAGCCTCAGGAATGAGCCTACATGGATGTGACATGACACTCTTCGTTACTTCTCTTTTTAAAAATACGTTTATATATATATATTTTAAAAGCAACTTTAAGAATTGAAGAACAGCCCAGGTGCAGTAACAATAGCTGATCCCAAACAAACAGTAATTTGCTCTTATCATGCTGCAAAGATAAAGCATGTCACGTACATTAGCAAAAGATAACTGACATTAACACAGTAGGCAAGGTGATTACGTACCACACTATTGACTCTGTGTGATCATTATTGCTATTTGGTGGGTTGCTTAAGTGGGTACCTGAAGGTTAAGTAATAACTATAGTAGGAATGAGAGGGAAAAAAGAGAAATAAAAAAAAGAAGACAGAAAACATTGACACAAGGTTAAGATGGAGGAAAGTGGATAAGTAGAGGTGTGGATGTCTGAGGAGGAAGGTGAGGTAGCATTGGTAAGTGATATTTAAGGACTGTGATAGGTCATTTATGCATCTGAGTCAATTATGCATCTAGTTCTGTTTTCCTTGAGTTTTTTATTTTTGTAAAATAACACGAGTGCAACTGAATTTTTGCCCAACCAGTGATCTTAAAAGCGAAAGCTGAAAGAGAATCTGATCTTCCTCCAAACTTTCAAAGGGCTGCTCCTTCTCCCCCGCTTAGAACAAAGTCCACGATGGCAGTGCAGTGCCAGAGTATGGGATATTTTAAAATTAGCCCTCTTTAGCGCATCTGAATTTTCGTTTGAGCCCTTGAAAATGTTTTGTTTTCATGCGCTGTGCACGGCCAGAGAATTCATGAGTACCGCCAGGCTCTGCTCCAGCCCTTTGATGGAAATCAGTGGGATTGCTCTCCCAGTCTGAAGTTCAGGATACTCGTAAGGCTTAGTTAAGCTTTTGACAGCAGCTCTTTGGGGTAGCGAGCATCTTCCTGCTTGTGCAGCCGGTGTGCAGCGCTCTGGGGGCATCGCTGCTTTACGGTGAAATAGTAACTACATCCTGGGATCAATGATTAATGCCAGCTTTTCCTCTGGAATGCATTTCTGACATTATAATATCATGCCACAGAATCAAGTTTAATTTCAAATTGTATTAACCTATTTATGAAACATATCAAGGGGACGTTTTTCAAGGGAATAGTTCTCCTCTTTATATAGACTGAGAAATAAAATACTTCTTTTAATATTCTGTTCTCTGAGCGCTGAGGCTAGCTATTTCACTGAAATTAATATCTAAAAGGGAGTCATTGCAAATTTTATATTGACATGCAGAATGTAACGTTATGGGTTTTTAGGGTGGATCTGCACAAAATATGTATGTGCATTCCAAACTAGCTAATAGTTTTGCAACTGGTGAACATAAATTTTAATATCTATACTTCCCAGCTTGTAGCAGTGTTGTCTGAAGTCTGGGATGACTGATGTTAATCTCCAACTTGTTTGTGGCTTTCCAAAAATGAACTTGAAGTAGAATAAACTGTGATGTGATTCCATTCATATTTAAATTCTTAATAGAAAGTGCTATGTGGTATCTCTCCTATATAACACTCTGTGTTAAAAAAAAAATTAAATATAACCATGTCCTTGTATTGAAAGAGGAGCAATATCCACATATGTTCACTGTTAATTGCAACACTGTCTTAGAGCTTGCGCTTAGATGCCTCCTATTGCACAAATTCATCCTCTTGAAATCTGAAGTTTGGAGTTCTAAAACATTAAGCAGAACTAAAAAAAATAATGGCGGTAATAGGAACGTCTCCGTTTTTGGAGAGTAGCATTGGGGGAATGGTGTCTTACTAAGACATAGATGAGAACTATAGAATCTGATATTATTTCTCTGGAATTAGACCAAAATTACCCAAGCCCTGTAGTTTCAAATTCTATGGGTAATCCCTTGAAAGACCCAGGATAAAAGCCAAAGGAAAGAGGAATTTTTGCCGCCGCTCCCGCTGTTGAGTGACTTCGGCGGCGCGCGTGTCCGCGGCGCAGGCGTGAGGCAGCGTCGCGCTCCTCGGCGCGGCCCTGGCCTTTTGTTCGTCCACAACACGTTTCATGGCAACACGGTGGTTCGTAGCCACGTTTTGGCACTAACGAGCCCGTGTTCAGGTCACGGGGCGCCGAGCGGGACCCTCGCGAGGCCGGTGCCACGGCTCGCAGCGCCCGCGAGTTCATGGGGGCTCTCGCGTGCGCGGGCGTCCGAGCCGCGAGCGCTGGGTCTGTTTGAGAGCAAACAGAGACGCACTAATTGACGGGAGTGTTAGGCAAATAGAAAAGAGAAACGGGATGGGTAAAATAAAGGAACTGTAAAACACTTTATTATGCCGGGAAAGCCAAGCTAATCCCAGAGGAATTCTGCTAGGATAAAATCTTAGCTGCTTTGACATTTTAAGCCTTTAAGAGTTGTCTCGGAATTTTCTTCTTCGTTTGCTTTTGTTGCGCCGTTAGGCCGAGGCTGGGGAAGGGTGGCTCGCGCCCTCTCCCGCTCTCCTTCCCTCCTCGCCCTCGGCCAGCGGGGAACGCGCGTGCGGCGGGGAGGAAACGGTTAAGCGAGGCGAAGCCCAGGTGCTTTGTTCTGCTGCCCGGCAGGCAGAAACTCCGCTCGGAAACCTGCCGGCTCCCGCCGCGCGCCCACCACGCTGCCGACGCTGGCGCCGGAGNNNGGCCGCGCGAGGCAGAGCGGGCGCGCGAGCCCCGCGCTGACCTTCCCTGCCGCCGCCTCCGCCTTCCGTGGGCTCCGTCCCTTTCACCTCGGCTGGGCCGGCAGGCCGGCTGCTCTAATGAAAGCAATCCTGTGTCAAGAGGGATTGCTGGCAGAACCCTTCCCAGCCAGTCTGACCTAGCACCTCAGCAATGTTCTTGGCTTTGGCCAGCAACAGCTTGAAAACCCAGGTCTGTTTCTGAATCCAGATGGTGGTGCGTTGCCATATGTCAACAACACATGTCATCCTGATTAAAATTTTAACCACATCCATTCTGCCATCCCCATAAACCACTCTCAGCCCACCGCATGGCAGAGGCTCCTTCCACACCAATGCCGCTCCTGCAGCAGAAACGCGCTGTTGGCAGCGGTGCCGGCGAGGCCATTACTTTGACAGACTATCTCCCTTCCCATCCAGCCCTTTGCCTCGGAGCCGAACCTGCAAGGGGCTGTTGTCCTTATCAGGGCTGCAGGAACAAGGTTAAAGCTCAACTGGCTTGGGAATGCTGGTTGGAAATGTTGGAACAGGAAAGGAGAAAATACCCCCAAACCTAACTTCTTTTAATCGCTTGTTGGGGCCTGTTGAGTTGTCTGTTAGGAAGTGTCCTGCCCAGCCTTGGAAAGAGAGATAAGGTTATTCCTGTTGAAACACAACCTTGTCAGATTGCCACTCAAGGAAATGGTGAAGTTGCCAATGTGCTCAAGACCAGCCCCTCACTGTTTTGTATCTGGGGTAACACAGCTTAATTTGCTTTGATTTATAAGCTTTAGGTGTAGGTGTTTTTTGCTAAACCAAAAACATGAATCCCTTTAGGTCCAGGAACAAGCTTCATCTCGAACTGGCAGGAGAACTTCCTTCAAAGAGTTTTGCATTGGAAAGCTCTCATGCTTTCTCCCTGTTTGAGGAGAAGGGTATGGGGGATAGGCCATGCTTAAGGCTCTTAAATTCAGCTGCAGTCACCCTGAGTGCTCTTCTTAGGATTGAGGTAATTTGTGAAGAGCAAGTTGTTTCCCTCCTTGTGTCTCTCAACCCTTTCATATTTTAGTTTGGTTCTTCATCCATTTCCCCCTCTCTGTAGATAACGCTCATGCAATACTTATCCCTTTGAGCCCTTCCGATTTGAGAGACAAAAGCCTCAGATACGCTGAGTTTCGCTTTGCTTTGTTGAAAATGGAGGCAGAGCAGGGAAGAGACACCCCTGCTCGTACCCTCCCAGGAAAGCTGTCCGCAGGGTGAGCCTCACCTTGATCTTGCCTGCTCGTCCGTCAGCGCACGCGGAGCTCGGACCCCTCCAGTGCAGGCTGCCTCTTGCTCATCCAGATGTGCGGGGCCATAGGTCGGGAAGGGAGGGATGGAAGGGAAGGGGAAGATGAATCATCAAGGAGTTGGGGGAGAAGCTCAGGATGTTGTCCTGGGAGCAACGAAGACATGCAATGCAAATCCTCAGGAAACCAGGCTTTGTTTGCTCTCATGGTTAGGGAACAACTTGTCTTCTTGAGAAGACGAACTAGGGAGGAGGGAAAAGAAGCTGAGATGGCTTCTGATGAAGTATCTTGGAGTCCTGCTCTTATATCTGTGTCTGTATTTCTCTATAAAATATACTAAATACATACTTATTTTACACACATACACACACGTATATTTATTCTACCTCTGTGTAGTGCTGTGTAGCTTACAATTGCTTTTTGAGCTCCCTTCCAAAAATGCATGCAAATGTAGCATTAAAGAATCTGGCCCCCAGCTTTTAAAACACAGGATAAATTAGTTGGGTTGCCCATTCCTGAACTTGTTTGCAGACTTTGTGGCTTAGAAGAGTTGTTCTCAGAACCGCGTTGCTCCTGTTCCCAAGGGGAATTTAGAGTACTGGCCTCCTGAACCAAGGTATGGCGCCTGCGCCGGGTCTCGTAAATCACCGCCGTTTCGCTAGAGGATACATGATGAATGTGGGAGGAATGAACCTCCTACTTGCTTTGGAGGGGGAAGATGTCTTGGAAGCCAAGAGCGGTGAAGCGCTGGCCTGCTCGAGCTCTGGGACCGCGGGCAGCATCGCTTTCAAGTTGGGGCTCTCCCATCACAGGAAGAGAAGGAAGCAGCCAAAAAGGGAACACTTGGAACAGAGTCAGGTTTTGGACAAGAACACGTAGGAAATGAACTCCCTCCCCTCCTTACAGCTGCAATTCTGTTTGTGTTTCTGCAGCAGGTAGCACAACTGGCATTTTCATTTATTTTTTTTTTTAGTCCAAGTCATAGAGCCATCAACATACTGCCTGGGGCCTGGTCCCTTGTCACTCCTACCCGCAGAGCCAGTCAGCTACACTGATGATAGCGACCAGACAAGCAGAACTTCTCTAATACACTCTGCTCTAACATCTGTGCGGAAAGGGACGTATTTGGATCTCATTTTTCTGGGCAGTCCCGTGTTTCCAAGACAATGCCAAAAGCGTGCTCGCAGCTCGCTTGCAGCGCCCGATTGCTGGTGGGTAGTATGCCAGTGAAGAGAGATGCTATTTATGTAGCAGAGCTCATTGCCATTTCTTATTTAGTATATATTTAAATCAGCTATTGAGATAGATTCCTGGCTAGCACAGTTCCTTTGGTTTTTGTGATTTAGAGTAGCTCAGAGTCTGGCATATGTTTTATTTTCAGTGTATATCGACTGTCCAGCCTATTGAAATCCTCGCCGCTAAACCTGCGTTGTTGTCTGATTACTGCTGACTTTTCGTAGTGCTGCTATGAATAGCAACAGAGGAAATGAAGTAGCTCTTGGGACGACTTTTCTTACACTTTTTAAAGCCCCTTCTAATTTGATACATATAATAAATACAACATTTAAATGTGTTCTGTAATGTTAGATGTGGAGGCTGTGTCTAGTGGAGAAATCAGTTATTATGAAGTCCAGTGCCAGTTTTGCCTTTGACTTGCTTTGGGGCTTTGGGACTTGCCTGTGTCTCAGTTTCCTCTTGCACAGAATGGCAGTAGTGCCATTCAGAGAAGCAGCGTGAAGATAATTAGTCATTAGATGTTGAACCTTGCTTTTTTATTTTTTTTTTCTGTAAAAGCTAGCGTTACTGCTTAAAAAAATTCCTTTTCTGGGTGAAAAGGAAACAAGCATAGAGATGATTTCAGTCTTAAGCAATATTTTTGGATGTTTTTTCAGTGACGCAAACTCAGATCTCATTTTTTTTAAAAGATAAAAATGCCAAATTATGTTAAATAATTTTGGTGGCAAAAAAAAAAAAAAAAAAAAAAAAAGCAGTGGGTAAAACACTGCAAACTGCTAAACAAATCTGATTATGCATTAACTGGAGAAGCCTTCTAAGAGACAAGAACTTTGTAACACTTGGCTGCTGGTGGGTCCACATCTCCCTTGCGTGTCTGCGAGCGCCGCTGGGACGGGCTCCTTTCGGGGACGCAGTTAAGGTAATAGTCAAAAAGGGCTCAGGCAAGATTTTGTCCCTTGCTTTCCAGGCCAGGACGCTTGAGCACATGACAGTCCTGGTCACACTGGTCTTCTTTCATCAGTGGAGCAGGATTGAGGTAGTTGTGGAAGACTCCATCCCACCAGGAGGAGCAGTCAGGGTAGGAAGGCTCTTTGTCTGCTCTCTACCCATCGGCATCCCAGAAAATCCCGAGCAACAAAGTGCCCAACTTTCGGATGGACCAGGGCAACCTGCCTGGTGCACCAGCCTGCTGAGTGAGGGCCCAGAGCTGTTGTACCTATCACACATGTGGTTGATGATACGAAAGGGTTAAGTTTCCAAATCTGACACAAGGGTAGCACCCTGTTATTTGCTTAACAAAGATTTTTGTGTCTGCATATTTCTAATCCAGTGTGTTTTAAATTCACTGCAAATAATTCTTTCAGCTGTTTCCTAGACATCCTGTCACGCAAGTGGATAAAACAATATAGCCAGCTCAGTGGAAAAAACAATAAATTATACAATAAAAATGTATACAGTGTACTCTTTGTCTAAGGGCCTGATTCCTCGCTCTGATACTCCAGTTTTACACCAGCAAAACCTTGGAATTTGCATGGTATAATAATGGCATGAATTTGTGAAGCAGGCCTGTAATAGCTAGAGTAGGCCTAAGTTTTAAAAAAATGATTAAGAACAAAATACCCATGAAATCATGCATATGAAGTTCATTACTTAGTAATAATGGTGACTTTGGTAATGTTAACATTTATGAAAATACTTCTCCTTAGAACTTTTTCATATGCATATTTAAAAACTGGAAATTCACTGCGTGCCCAGGAATGGAATTAACATCATAAATCAACTTGCACTACTAGAGAACATACCAAAAACTCGAGGAATGAAAAGAAAAGGTCTTATTTTTTTAATCAACAAGCCAGGGTTAAAAATGGCTGTCCGGGAACATACACCGTTATTTCTGCATGTCACAAGCAGCCCTAACTCGCGTCCGGGCTGTGCTCAGAGCTCCCCTTTTGCCCCTGGAGGTTCCTGCTTCTCCCCTGGCTGCAGCGGGATACGGATCCGGTATGCACGCCGGGAGGTTAGGGATAAATCAATGAATAAAATGAAATCCTGGCAATTTTTATGGAGAGTGGAAGGAAGATATAACAGTTTCCTGGGAGCATGGAAAGCAGGGCTAGCGAAGCAAGTTGCGGGTCACAACGTGGTTGGCTTTCTGCCTTCTCCTGGGACGCAGGTGCCTCCTCGTGTGACGGCGCTTTGGTCACCAGGAGGTGCGCGTGAAGAAGAGACTGAGTTGACGTGCGAGTTATGAAACCCAGTGCTGTGTTTTTAGAAGATCCTTGTCGCGGTTGCAGTTCAGTTTCTTCTTGCTCGCTCGGCCATCACCCGCCGTGTACACCCAAACCCTTCCACCCTCTGTGGAGAACGCAGATGATGCGTGTGGCGATGGTGAGCAGGACAGCAAGTGCAGGCCATGGGTGTCACCCCCGCTGTCACCTCGATGCGGCCTCCAAGATCCCCTCGGGTCCCTGCTTGTGCGGGAGGTTCTTGCTCTTTGCCCCAAGGTGCCACGGAGGTGGCTCCTCCGCGAGCCCCGTCCCACGACTGGCAGCAGCGAGCGGCCGCGGCGCTCGGTGTCGATGTGCCGAGGCGCCGCGGGGAAGGGGGGACGCGTGGCCCCGCGCCAGGCCGGGGCTGCCAGCGGAGCTCAGAAGTTTCCTGATCCCGCTCCCCACCTCCCCGCTCCAAGGGAGCCGCCGCCGCTCTCCCGTGACAGCTTTGTCACCCGTCCAAAGCGCCGGCATCGCTGTCAGGATGTTCTCTCCTTTCCTGTGAGGGAAGAGGCTCCGTTTTTGTTCCGCGGCGGGCCCAGAGCGGGGCTTTGCGCGGCCTTCACACGCACTCACGTAGGCCGCGTGGCGGCCCCCGGGTGACGCGCTGCCATTGGCGGCTATTTTGAGGAAGGAGGCAGTGGAGTAACGGTGCTGAGGACTAGAATTTCAATGTGTGCTTGCAAAGAGCCCCACGCTCAGCCAGCCGCGGCCGTACAAAGCCAGGGCTGTGCAGAAGCGCCCGCGATCGCAGCCTTCGTCCACACCCTCTTGTCCGTCTCAATGATGCGTTTGCAGAAATACACATCCTTGTTTCTCAGCTGAAAATCCAATTTTCAGTGGATTTTCCAAGTCGACCTCCCATCCCCAAGTCTCTAGTGCTCTTTTACTCTCTTCTGGAGTTGCCATTTTACCTTCAGCCCCCTGGCTACGTTTACAAGGAGTTGTTTTGCGTTGCACGGAAATCTGTTTTAGTATAAATGCAATTGTTTAAATTGTTTAAATTTCTAACCAAAGAGCCTAGAAATGCGCTAAATGCTAACTTTGCTCACGCCGGGACCAAATAGCAGCACGAGGGAGCGGTGCACAGTTGGGCCCTCATTTACTAAATTATATAGTTCTTACTAATATCGCGCAGGTCAGTGGGTGAAGCAGCCGTGGGTTAGGACGCTACAAATCTGACAAGAATTAATGCGTTAGTTATTCCTTTTAAGCCCATAAATGTATCCCTGGCTTCCAGGGGGATATATTTTCAGATAAGAAATGTAGAAGTCAGTTGTTGTATTAAGCTAGCGGCCATTAATGGAAGGCTGCTTTACTGTACTTTCCAATTGCATTAGCAGCAAAATCCTCCTCTTTTTTTTTTTTTTTCCAAAGATTAATGGCCTGACTGTAACCTACAGCCGAGGAAGGGCCTTGCGGTAAAAGCAGCGGCTTGGGACACTGGTGGGATGGGTTTGAGCTCGTGCCGTTGCCACAGACGTTTCGGGCAAGGTCCTGGGGAGGGAGCCAAGGGGTGCGGGGCGTCTCCCTGGTGCCACCGACCCCCTGCATGGCCGGAGGTTCCCAAGGGGCAGGAAAAGGGGGTTCGATCCCCCGCGGCCGCAGTGCCTTGCAAATGGGGACCCACTGAAACAGCCGCCTCCTTGAGGATGCTCCTGCTGGTGGGTCGCCCACATGTGGTGCTGGGTGTTTGTACAGCATGAAAATTCCTATGGCAAAAGGTTGTTAAAAGCACAGCCCCTTGGGAGCAGCTCTGCTGCTGCCCACTACAGCAATATCCCGGCACTTAGAGTTCTGCATTTTGGGGGTGGAGGTATGACCGGAGCGGGTCGACTCCTTGCAGATTTTAAAATGTCCACGGGCTGCTGAGATGTTCGTGATTTAAAACCAAGTGCTTCAGATGACGGATGAGTCTCCCCCAAAAGCCACTGAATACCAAGTATACCTTTAAAACGGGATGCAGGGAAAATCTGTGCGCAGGCAGTCCCATAATTTTGCTGTGAACAAATTTATTCTCCTATAGTGCACCTGCACTGTAAGTCAAAGCTCTGTCATATGCAAGGAGTCGAAGCAAAGACGCGTTTGCAGACTCTTATTTCAGCCTGCAGAAGGGCTCTTTAGGTGTTCCCAGATGGTACTCTTAGGAATCCCTCTTCAATTAAGTGAAATTTTTGCGGCACCGACTTGTTAATATATCTCACTTAGCTGTCCTTTGTATTCAGCGTTCCTGTCTTTTCAGAGGTCCCCTCCTTTCTCCCTCGTCCATCACAACGTTGTTTTGCTCTACATGCAGAATAATAAAAAGCCTATTCCTCTCTTCCCCCCCCACCAAAATCATTAAACTAAGGACTGTCATTAAAAACGTATACTTGAAAGAGACGGGGAAGTGGCAACGGACAAATGTGCCTGTTCAACACATTGCTCATTGTGCTTTAAGTACAATAATGCCCTGTCCCATTCATATAGAGAGAATGTTTTTGTGACATTGAATTATCATTAAATTATTGACTTTATTCCTACTGTAACAGTGCGTGCAGATGCTGAACTGAACTGTAACCGACACTTGGGCTCTTGGGCAGTTGTCTGAAGAACCCTTCAAGTTTGACCAAGTCAGTTTTGCCGGCTCTTAGGCTCTTTTATGCTGCCAATGCTGGTGTAGCCAGGCTGCAGTCTGAATGAAGATGTGGTTTAATAACTCCAGGTGCAGAGCCCGCAGGTGAGAGGCGAGCAGGGTTGAGGCTCCACAACATGACATTGTTGTGAAGGGTCTAACCAAGGTTTGGTCAGTAGTGCCCGGCCTCGGTGGCGTCGCTGCCGTCGCGCGGGCAGCGTCGATGCACGCGGAGCTGCGGGTGGCAGGAGCTGGGGGTAGAGCAGTAGGGGAGGCAGCAGCAAGCGCGGGTCGAGGCCCTTGCCAAAGACCGTGCCAGGCGTCTCCAGCTTCATCACCGTCTTCCTCCCCTCGTCTTTGCAGCTCCCTTCCCTCCTGTCAAACTTAACTTCCCGTTCAGCTCCCGTGTCCTCCACTGCACTCCAAGGAGTGAACCCTCCCCGACCTCTCCAGGGATCTGGCTAGCGGTGCCATCCCGGGGACCTTTCCACCTGCACAATAGCCAAGTGTGGGCTGGGAAGTGGCTCCAGACCGGAGCAGCGGCTCAGCCAGGCCTTGGAGGCGTCCAGCGCGGGATGGGGCCCTCATCCAAGGCTGCTCCGCGGGTGGCAGCGCTTCCCAGGGCCGCGCCGGGCCAAGCCCTGTCCCCTGGCCAGCGAGGACGCACACGGTGGCCCGGTGCCACCCAGGGATTCCCTTCCCGAGGGTCTGCCAGGCTGCAGCGGCTGCAGTCCCGCCGGAGCGCAGAGCCAGCGAGGAATCGGGGCCTTTCCGTGCAAAAACGCCAGCGCCGCGTGCGGGGCTGGATTTCGGCGCGGTGATTTCCCCCGGTGCCTTGGGCAGCATCCTGCTTCCCAGGCCCGATGTGCCACAGGATCGGAGCTTCCCTGCCCCTCCGACGGTGAAATTAAATATTTTCACGCTTTTATCTGTGTGCAAATTAAATGAGCTAATATGATATTTTTAAAAGTGTTTGTTTACATTGTTGTCCTCCTCTAGGGAAACAATCTACAAATTGATCTAAAAAGATGGTATTTGCTTCAGGGAAAAGAGAAAATTGTATTAAGCCGCAATCGCACTAATTATTGACCGGGGGGAGCTGAGCTCTGGGTATCACTGAGATTATAATAATTATGCGGAGCTGGTTTTTAAAAGCACTATCGTACATGGCTCTAAGTACTGAATTAAAATGAAAGTTTTCAATAGACTGCATCTCAGATACTAGCTATAGGTCTGGATGAGGAACAAATAGTGAACGAAGCAATAATAAAAGATTTTAAAAAACAATAAATTCGAGGAAGTAAGATCTTTCAGATTATCATTTTATCTAAGTCATGCCGACGGGAGAAACTTTTAGTCAAATAATAACGTTACGCATTAGTTCTAATTTTGTCTTCTCATTGCATCTTGCGTACAGCATTTGTGTACTGGCAAAAGGCTTAGTGTTAAAGGCATTTCTGTCAAAACAACCCGCTTCTTTGGGGGACCCAGTATGAACTTTATTGGCAGAAGCCTTTTTTATTTGTAGAAGGTGCCGCTGCAGCAGCAGAGTTTGCCAGGAGAGCTGTGGGGGGAAGTCAGTGCCAGGCTGACAGAGCCCTTAAAACCTAAATAATTTTTCTGCTTGTTAGCGCGGAGCAGTGTCACGCGCGTCCGCACGTTCAGGCACACAGGCCATCCTTGCGCTGATATGGTTAAGTAACCCAATACTCTCCATAGCTGAAAGATCAGTGGAACAAGGTATCCATCTAATTAAATTTAATCAGTCAGTGCACAAGCTTATATTGTGGTCATCGCCTTGGTATGTACGGGAGGTTTTGAAGCAGCGAAGCAAGGGGCACGAGATTGAGTGAGTGCTAGACGATGAAAGGCAAGGGTTAAAAACTTCCAAACTGCAGCGTTAACATTTCTTCCCTGTCATCAGCTATCTGATATTTTGGTATTTCGGAGCGGGGGGAAAGAAGGGAAGAAAAGAAAAGAAGAAAAGAGAGAACAAACGAAGTATGTGTGGCATCCCGAGCCGCGGTGCAGCGAAGCAAACGCCCGGCGAGCTGCGCGGGGCCGGCACTCGCGTGTGTGCAAAGAGAGCTGCATCTGAGCAGGCACCAGAGGGGCCTCCTTGCAGTGCAGAACAGCACTGGTTTAATGAGGGAATTAAGGTTTCTTTATTTCTTTCAGACACAGCAGATCCTGAATGTCTTGGGAAGGTTTCAAGATGGAGTTCTGTGGAAGAAAAGGTTAAAATCGGGTTAGGACCTACAGCACATAAAACTGCATCTATTAGGAATAATAAATACCGATCATTTAATGCATTGTGTTTAGATAATCCTTTTCCAGAGCAGAATAGCAACAGGTCCTTACTAGTGCTTTTCCTAAATTCTTTATTTTTTTTTTTTGTTTTTTGAGACTGCTTCTAAAAACTCATCCAAAGCTTTATCGGCATGAGGAGGGTCCAAACGGAGGGCAGGTTTTGACGCCGTGGGCAGAGCTGCTCTTGGGGGCAGACTTTGGCCGCAGACCCGCGCTCACGTGAGCTCTGATGCTCCCGGGGCGCCGGCCTCCCGCGACACCCCGGGCCCTTCACCCTGCGGCTCCGTGTCGTTACCTTCCCGCGTTGCAGCTCTCGGCTCCACGCGGCGCGGCCGTGCTGGCGGTGTTGCAAGGCCTCCGCTTCGCTTCATGTGATGTTTGCTGTGTTTGTGCAGCCAGGTCATCCTGCTCCAGACGGGTAAACAGAAACATGGGACCGATCCAGTTCCATGGGTCCAAAAGGAATGGTGTATGTTTAATCCAGACTTTATCGTCCTACCTGTGCTGGAGAATTATTTTCCTTACTGCTGGGTAAGCCCAGATGTACACCATCTGCTTGTCTTGTGATCTTTGACATGATTGAGAGGCCACCAGAAATACCCAGTGATTGCATACTTTTCAACTGACTGATATAAAAGGAGAAGATGTTAATAATCAAGCAAATAATATTCGCTATTTTGAGGGCCTCCTGAAATTCTTGTAAGATATATTTTGAGAGGAGATGCTAAACACTGTGTGCCTAAGCCTTTGCATATATAACTTCTCCTAGCCATATGTTTGAATACCCAGTGTTTGAGATGAAATGCTGCAGAGTCTATTTTAGGTGTGTTTGAAAAAGTCACTAGTCCCAGATACCCCTCCGTGGTCTGCTGTCCCGAATGGCTCCATCTCGCCTGGCTGCGGGGTCTCCTGGGGACCAAACCGGGTCACTTGGCGCCGCGGGGAGGGAGCGAAGCTGACGCTTTCCTTCCCGCGGCCGCTCCGGGTCCCCGGGCTCCGCCGGGGGCTCCCCGGATCCCCGGTGCTCATAAAACTGTGCCTCCTCCAGACCCGTCCTCTCGGCCCAATTAGAAGAACACGTTTTTTGCTGATGGTTCTAAAAGTTGGCTGACCAGCTGCGTTTCATTCCTTTCTTTTTTTTTTTTTTTTTTTATATTCCTTGTCTTTTTATTCTATATTCTCCCCTCCTTTTTTTTAATATATAACATTTGAATAGAGGTTCAGTGCCGTTCTCTTTGATAGCTCATATGCTGGTTTATGAGCATGGCAAAAACAAAAAAAGGTCAGTTAAAGGTTAGGAAAGACAGTGATCAGGCCTGGAGAAGTGAGGTATTTTTAAGGCTTTGCTAATTGGCAGCACAGTTAAAGCATCATTCATAAAATAGTGCACACTAAAAGGACCATATCCATTTTTAAGAGTATGTAGATTATTCCTTTGCCAAAAGGATTAACTCCACCTTCTCATCGCTGCCTTGATACCGGGGTGTTTTTCCATGGGAGCGAATGATTTGGGCATTTTGCCTGCAGTATCCAGGCTTGTACCCCTCGCTATTTAACTGTTACAGCTGGGAAAATCTGGAGCTGAAAATGTGGCCATATAATATGGCAACAGGCAGAACAATGAGACAGGCAAATCTTTTAAATCTGTACTTTATAAAACATCTGTTTAGGAATATTAAGTCAGAAGTTCTGTTCACATATTTGCTGCGTTTCGCTTATTAAACTCCAACATTACGGCCTGCCTTATTTTCCTTAATAGAATTACTGATCAAGCTTAGAGAAAGCTTGTTTTTTTGTTCAAATGCTCATTCCTGTAGCCTCGCCCAAAGCCTCCCTGGGTACAGATGCACACATAGCGGCCAGTTTTACAAGGACTCCTGGACTATATTCACCTAGTTTGGAGGGACATGAGCAGATTTTTTCTCCCATGTGGTGAAATACGACCATGAAAAGCGCTCGCCTCATTTGTAGCCTGCGTTTCAGTTTGCAGTTATTTCTCCCTTTTTTCTTTCAACCATCTTCAGCAAATTCTCGTTTTCCTCCAAACTTTGGTGTCAAAATGAAAATCTCGAACACCAAAGCTAAAACATCTGCCTGGTCTCCCTGTGCCAGCTCGACTGTCAGGAGCGATGACACCGCGAGGAGACAGCCCCAACTTAATCCAGATTTTCCAGTGTGTCTGACAGTGTGTTTGGTCAAACTCCTGCGAAACATTTACTTAAAAAGTCTTTACACTTCTGCAGGTAAGATACGCAGCAAAATGCAGGGACTGCAGGCAATCCCAACAATACTTTGCTGTGGTTAGAAAATGAGAGAGGCACTTCAGGTTTCCAACCGAGAATCTAATCATGACAACAGAGTTACAAAAGCCCTTGTATTTTCACTTGGCGTGACGGCTACGTGCTGCGGGGCCGCTCTGCCCTTACCGGGACTCGAGGCTCAGCCTTGCTTTGCAGTCCCGGTTCCTGCACGCGGCCGTGCTGGATACGGTGCAAATCCTTACGCTGCATCGAAATAAAAGTGGTCATCTGAGGAAGAAAAAAAAAGCCTATTGTTAGCATTTCTAGCACTGGTTTATAGTAATGAATAGACTGTCAGTGCAAACAAATGCTTAGAATATTTAAGATACACATATATCCTGTGTCTGGACACCTTTTTGCAAATGCTGACAGCTTACAAATATCTTATTGAACTGTGTGACTTGAAACTACCCAGATCCTTCCAGGGAACAATAGTCTACATTTGATCAGTGGTGCAAAAGGGACACAGACATTTATGACTGCTCATATAGTAATATTTTAAATACATACTTTATACGAGGCTTTTACCAAATTTTATTCTGCACAAAGGATATATTTTTTTTTTACCTGTACTCACTGAGAGGGGACTACTTATTTTATCCTGAGGCATTTTAACTCACTAACAACGTATATAGACATTAGTAGATGCTTCACTAATTTATTGTGGCAAGGCGGTATTTAGACCACTGTTGAAGTGAAGTTTGCCAGTATGGTTAAAAGAAATTAGAGGCACCATCACTGCTAAATCACTTTACCATTCAAAGAAGAACTGTAAACATATGCATTCATTTAATTATAATAGTACCAATTATAAGAGAAATTGTAATGCTGAGAGTAGTAGCTTTTATGTGATCATAATAATGGCATATATTTATCTTGGTTTGGCAAGTTAGGTCTTTCTTTAATAGTTGGCTTTGCTTAAATAGAATGTGGTTTGTTAAAACCCACACTAACCCCCACACCCTTCCATTTGTTATTGCCCAAATAATGAGCAATAATCATGTGGTATAAATGATTAATGTATACATGGCTTAGCAAGTATCCTTGAGGTTTAGAAAGTGTTTTTATTTTCCTCCTTGTGCCGGACGGAGCTCTCGCACAATTGTATGTTGGTCTTGGGTATGGGAGAGGGCAGGTTGGTGCTTCAGCGCGTGGTGTAGCCAGTTCCACTCGCTTGGAAGCTGCTGGGAATTTCCGCACAAAGCCCTCATTGGTGTCGCCGCTGTGCTCTCTACCTGCCAAGTCCCAACCTCATGTCGCATTTTGAAATAAGAAAAGCCCTAGTCCCATCTCTCAAGGTTTTTGCAGTTGGCCTATTCGGCACACTGGGATACGTCTCGGATGCGAGTGTGCGCGCTCAAACTCCCTTCAACGCTTCTCCCGGCGTCCGCGGCAGCGAGACGCCTGCGGACCCAAGTTGAGCGAGTTCCGCGCCGGCGCTCCCTTTGCATCGGCGGCCCTTGGCTCCGCACCAGCACAGAGCCGCACGGCCCCTTCCTTCCCCGCTCGGCTCGCGGCGGCAGACGGCGCCCGGGGGAGCTGCCCTCCTTTTGGGGAAGCGCCCAAAGAGTTAAAACGCGCGCGCCTTGCAACTCGATATAAAACCTGTGGCCAGCGCGGGCGATGGGGCTGGAGCACTTGATTATTCTTTTATCAATAAATAAGAGCGGCGTACAGTTAATTTCAGCACTGTAATTGAGCGGTGCATGCCGGGAGGCTGCGGAGCACTGTAAGATGAGGAAATGTTTTAGAGACTAATCACGAGAAGAAAGGAGCCTTTCATAGCCCTTATGATGCTGTTGTCAGAGCTAAAGGCAGATAATGATTCCGTAATAATGGCACATTGTGAATATTTAAGCTGGAAAGATTGGGACAAAATGAGCAGACATTGTTGGTTTGCTAAACCGAACAGTTGGTCTTTGGGCTCCCAAACTATCCAAACTCTAGGCTTTTTCGCTCGGAAGTTTCCAAATTAAAAAAATAAAGAGAGATTTTGCAGGGAGAAGGGGTGAACTGTAAAGTTTGCAGCGGGGCTCTTCGCTTACTCACTTTTCGGTCAGAAATTGATAGCCAAGCCTTTGCCTTTTTTTTTTCCTTTTTTTTTTTTCTTTTTTATGGCTCCGTGAGCTGACAAGAGACTAATATGCCTCCGACTGCGTAAATCTTCCTCCATTTAGGTGCCAGAAGAAATCACTTCTAAAGAAAATCAGTTTTAGCAATGCCCTAAAATATTAAATATAAAACGGGAGAGTGTCATATTGCAAATAAGTGGCCTCATTTGCATTTTGTCTCCGGGGCATTGGTAGCGCTATAAAGAGACACGCAGCTGAATTTATGTACATTGTCTTTTTTCCTCATTACTACATTCTGGATCTGTTAGTTGTCTTTCTTTAAACATCTGTTAAACGCAGTTTCATGAAGCCGTACGCTCCCATATGTTTGGGAACGTTATCAAAGCCTGGAGCTTTTTGGCCTCCTTTACAACCTTTTGTCTCCGGGAAGAAGGTAGAGGAGCTCGGAGGGCAGATCCTGCCAAAGGCAGCGGTCAGAAACCCTGTTGATTTCAATAAGAGCCAGAGAAGTTTTCTAAAAGCGAACGCGCAGCCCGGCACCGGTAGGGACAAAGAATTTACAGCTCCCGTTGTATTTCAGCCCTGGCTGCGTGGATATTTTTGAAATTTTTTTTGTGGGTGTTTTAGGAAAAATGGCAAAATTAAAAACAAACTTTAAAAAAAAAACATTTAAGACTGTTAGAGCAAATTCTACTCTCCATAATGCAGCAAGTTGGCTGCATGGGGACGGGCAGGAAAAACAGCTTCATTCAGGTTTCCAGGCACCCAAAGCGCTAATTTATTATTATCTTTACAGCGACATAAACAATCCCAGCGCTTGTATTTCTTTTATGGGAACGCTTCTCGGGCATACTTTCGCACCAGGCAGAAGACGATGCAAACCCCTGCATCCCCACATATGTTTTTCCTGGAGGAGAGGCAATTCCTTAAAATAAGCAGCTCCCAAACTTTAATCAAAGTGTGCTTAGAGAAAGTCCCGCTATTGTGCAAAATCCTTGCTCAGAAGCGAGCTGCGTGTTGGTGGCAACGTTCGTATTTACCGGCAGGGTCTATGCGCAGCTAGACAGGGTTTGGGAGCTTGCAAGAAGGCTCTTTTCAAGCTGAAGGCCTGCGTGGCACCAGCGGGGTGTTCAGGAGCACCGGGTCCGGCGTGGAGCGGCCCCGCTGCGGTGCCCACGGTGGTGGTGGCGGCGGCGGCGCGCGCAGGAGGCGGCCGCGCCGCTTCCCCGGGCCCCAGCCCTGCATACTTCCGCACTTACTTCACCGCCCTGCTGGGAATGAGCTCAGCCGCGGCGCGCGCCTCGGCCAAGAGGCGAGGGGCCGCCACTGCCGCCGCGGGGAGCGCGGCGCTCCGCGTCCTGCCGCGGCCCCGGGGCTGCCCCTGGTGGAAAAGGACCTCCCGGGCCCTGCCAGGTGGCCTGCGGTGCTCTCGGGTCACGCTGAAGCGCAGGTGACTCTGCTCGCTCCTTCGAGGCGCTCTCTGACGGGCTGGGTCTTGCCTTGTCTCACGTGCTCGTCCTGGCACCGAGTGCAGGGATCAACCACGCAGCTGGTCGCAGGGAGCCTGAACCCCAGGGCTGAGGGGTGGAATTCAGACACCATTGGACTGAGGTCCAAACCACTGCCTGAAGGAGCAGTATGGAATTCGGAGATCCGGTGCACCCATCCCTTTCCAAACTCAGCCAGGTTGGAGGGAAGTTTCAAATCCCACAGTGCTTGGGTTGCTTCTCATCTCCCACCAAAGGAGGTGGCGAGCACTCCCGCATCTCAGTGCCCGGGAGTCCCGAGGTGACTCCTTGAGTGCTGCGGCAGCGCGAGGTCCCTACCAACAGCACTGTGACACAGAGAGCCCAAAGGCATGAGTTTTACAGCAGCCAAAGGTTACTGTCCGCCCCAGGTAGCGAAACCACCGTGGTCGAGTCCTGCAGCTGCTGCCCCAGTGCAGGAGAGGCAGCAGCAATGTTGTCCATGTCGTCTTCATCCACCAGCCAGGCCACTGGCATTGGCTGGGTGCTCTTCTGCCCGCAGACAGGACAGTGTGGCCGGAGCGCAGCCAACTCGGCGTGGAGACGTTCGAGTTGCTCCTAGTGGTGCTCCTTGCCCGTGAGGACGGGGATGAGGAAGGCGAAGGCAAAGATAGCGCCAAGGGGATGAGGAAGGTGAAGGCGAAGATGGCGCCAAGGTCATCTTGCATTGGCCTCGAGCAAGGAGCTTTTTGGGAAAGAGCCGTTTCCCTCCCAGTTTCGCTCTTCTGCAGCACTCCTAACAATGGGGATGATAATTTCATCAGTGTCACGGATACTTGATATTTCTCATTTACGTTGCGTATTTCATCTTCAAGGCTCTCGAAGTAATGAGCTAATCCTCACAACATCCCCGTAAATATTATTCCCCCCTTAAAGAAACCGAAGCAAGGAAGTTAAGTAAATAATATACGCTATTTATATTATGCTGGCTTATAGGGGCGCTGGTGAAGGTCAGGTCCTCCTTGTATGTAGACTTTATATAAATAAGGCGTTATACAAGTAAATTACTCCCTGACCTGATGATTTCATAATTCAAATATACAAAACAAGCAAAGAATAGAGGAAAGGGATTATTAGTCCTATCAAAAAAGAAGGGAAAAAAAAGTACAAAGAGATTAAATGATGGCACAGAAATAATGTCTGGACACTTTGGCCAATGTAAAGCTGAATCCATATATTCTCGGTATATTTATCCTTTCTGAGATGAGTTGTGTCCAGCTTAGATTATTGGAACTTGCGTCTCCTAGCAGGTGACTCGCTTTTAAAATATTAGTTAGTCCTCAGTTTTAATGAAAACATTTTAAAGTGTCGATTCAGCAGCTTTGCAGAATTACCTGCAGTTGACACAGGCTATCTCATTCTTAGCTGTTGAACAGTTCTTGAAAAAGTTGTTGGCGACCCTTTTTTTGGACGTTTTTTACCTTCTGAAGAGCTCTACTTACAGGACTCTTAAAATGAAACTAAGGTTGCTGCTCTCTTAGTTGAGCTCGCAGCCCTCACATGTTTCCGTGTCCTGTTTTTGAAACAGAAAGGCTTGGTGGAAGGAGGGTGCGGGAGCACATTTGTGCTGGAGCGGAGGAGAATTATTTCTTGGTTCTCATTAGCTGAGGCTTGAGTTCAGCAAAGCACTTCAGCGTCTGCCGAGCTTTCAACACAAGTCCCGTTGCTTTTAATTTCCTAGAGTTTCCCTTTGTCGCAACCTCTCCTTAGCATGGGCTTAGGGTCCAGCATGTTTTAATTGTTTAAAAATATTTAGGCCTTTCCCCAAAGCTGTTGTGAGTGTTTAATGCGGCATTTGCCCTCGCTTCAGCACAAGGACTTGTGCTGCAGGATGGATGCTTAAACATATCCTTGCTCTGCAGGATGGGTCAAGTGCTCAGTTTAAATTTTTTGCATTTTTAGACTTGTGTTGGAGTGGCGCTTTAAGATCCTAAGAGGAAGCACTTTTCCAGAATAAAATGGCATTTAATAAAGGCAACTCTCAGCCTAAGCCTTGCAGTAACTGGGAAGTTGGGAGAAAGGGGGAACATCTGCCGAAGCTTCTGCGTGGTGGCGGGAGCTCGGGACATCGCGCGTGCCCGGCTTTGCGCTGCAAGTGGGAGTTACCGTGTGCTGAAAGCTTCACTACTGCAACGAGCGCGTCCCCTCCAAACAACCGCCGGCGGAAAGACACCAGAGCTGGCGCTTCGGGAGTTAACAAAAGTAGAGGCAGAGCTGTTTAAAAAAAGACAAGAGAGGGAAAAAAATCGCTTCTATGTAGGAATACGTTACAAAATATAATTAGTTTATTTTAATATGGTTATCTTCTTATTATTTAAGGAAAAAGGTTGCATCCAATATATTTGGGGAAAGATTTTATTTAACACTTGGATGCATTTTGCTCTAAAATGAATGCTTGCTCAAGAGTCTAAGAAGGCTTCATGGGAAGAGCAAAGCAATCTAAGCCATATGCATTGGGCACGTTGCCAGTTGTTTGCCAATATGCCCAGGCCACCTGGCTATCTACGCAGCCAAGTATGCCATCCCGACTAGCCAGCTTTAACCTTCAGGCTGCTGCTTTTCCAGCTCGCAGGCAGCTCCGCAGCCCTCGGCAGCGGGCTGCCCGCGGGCCGTGCCAGGAGCGCGCGCGGAGCGCCCCGGCCAGCGCGCTCCCCGCGCCGAGCGCGCTCGCCTTTTGTCTCCGGAGCGCTTGAGCGGCGTTGAACCGGGGCCACGAGATGAGTCTGGAGATAGCAGACTGAAACCTTTCCCCATATGCCGTGGTTAGACACTTTGACTGACAAGCGCTGGAGAGACGCTGCCGCTGGGTGTGGTTTCGGACGGGTTTTGTTTAATGTACTTCACCGCTGCAATTTCTTCTGCGCGAGCTGCGCAAGAGCCGAGGCGCGCAGCGCAACTCGGGCTTTAATAGCACATTGTTTCGGTATCGGGGTAATTTATTTAAATGTTTATTCATTAAATTTCACTTGCAGCCAAAAATATCTTGGTGTTCTATTAGGCTTCGGTTGCATTTGGGGTATGGGCGAAGCCTAAACCAAGTGCAGTATCCATGGCAGCAATTTAACACATAGTCGGTATCAGATATAATTAAGCTATTCTAAATATTGAAATTAAGGTAGGAAGGGGGAAAAAGAAAGGGACTGTGTTCAATTCAGTAAACACAGCATGGGAAGTTTTGGTGTAGCAGCCAGCAAAACCTTAAATACATCCAAAATAAAGGGCGGGCAGTCTGCATTAATTGTCTTCTACTTTAATAGAAAGCAGTTCGGGGACAATATAATGTGGAGACTTTCCCTCTCTTTATAGCTTTTAATAAATGCCGCTGTAATAGCTGCATTTGCAGGCTGGGGAATGCGGGCGTGCTGCTTGGAGACATGTGCAATATGTCTGCTTCGCTTTACAGCGGTGCACGTATTTCCCGGCGAGCGCCCTGCAAAAACTTCTGTGCTCCGAGCTCCAAGTGGAGCCTGCGGTTCAGGTTGGAAAGCTCAGTGCAAAACTCTCTCAAAATGGCCCCACTCTCCTCCGCGCTCATGCCGGAGCCATAAATCTGATACAGCTTCGTTTCAAAGATCCCTGAACCTGCGGGGCTGATATTTGAGACTCCACTTCTCTGTTTGCAGGTGGGATTATTTGTGGAAGTAAATGAGAGCGCGCAGACATCCCGCTGCCCGGTTGCACAGCCCAGCAGCGGGCAGGTGGCAGCGGGACTTTTTTTTTTGCACCCTGCGAAGCAGAGTGTGGAAAAACTGATTTCTCCCGCATTATTAGGACCTGCGAGATCCCATGCGGAGCCCACCAGCGTGGTGATGCAGCCCGACAGGGCTTGCTGCTGAGTGGCCTGGATGTGCCCTGTGTCCCCGCGGAGCCTTTGGGCCCTGCTAGCAGCGCGGGAGGCGTGCACCAGGCGAGCTTCCCGCTCCGGAGGCGCCTGCCGCGGATCCGGGCCCGTGAGCCGCGCGCCGGAGCGCGTGGCACCGGTGACACAGTCAATAACGGCCCAGCGAAAGGCGCTGCTGCAAATGCACAAAGACAGACATAAAGGGACGGGGAAAGAGTCCCGGTGGGTTTTGCAGTCTGTCAGGTGAGATGCAGCTGCGGCCGCCCCATCTGTGCTACCTTGGCCTGGTACGGCTGTCAGCGTAGCTAACTCTGCCTATGATGGGAGAAGCAGAGCAGAAATTGAGACAGAGAATAAAAATTAAGGTTAAAAGGGAGAATAATGTTCTATGGGCATTTGGGGGATACTAACAGGTCGCAAATTTTCACTTTAAATGTTCACTGATCCCATTTTGTGTATTGCACTAATAGATGTCTGGACAAATACACCCGCTACAGTTTGCATCATTTGTTTACTCAGCCTTGTATCAAGCTGTAGTGATTTCCATGTAATATTTATCCTCGGTGATGGACTTTGGGCACCATATTAATGGTGTCTTGCCTATTACATACTTTACTGTAGTAAATCTGTTTATTGTTTTTCTGCGTGGGTGCTCTGCACACACGCATTCTTTCTGCATTTGTTACTATTGTCACTTTATTTATTTGGACCCAGTTTTGCTTTCAGATAAAAAGATTAGTCATAGACAGGAGTTTTGTCATCCAAGAATATCCAGGCACTTCAAATTTTGAAAGGTTGTTCATGAAAAGTTTTTTTAAACGGGAACATACCATAGGAAGTTTGCTTAAATGGGAACATTATACCGCCATATAATATTTGTAACATCAAATATCTAAATTAGTTTGACTGCTTCTTGCCAAAGTTTTTCTGTGAAAAGGAGTGATAAAGTGAGGACTATTCTGCCTAGGAAAAGTAGCCCCTGAGGACTGGGTTCTTCCTTGCACAATTCCTCGCCGTATCCCTGCGAGCTTCCCTCCAATCTCAAGCACAGCGGGTTTTGCAGGTGCGCACAAGCGCTGGAGGCTCCGCTTCTCCTCTCCCTTCCATTAGTGGTGAGGCTGCGCACCCCTTTCCAGAGGGAAATGGACTCTGAAATGCTTGGGAAAAATTGCAGAGCTCCCACTCGTGTGGATTAGGTTGGAAAATTGAACCTGCTCTGCTTCTTTGGGCCAAAAAAGAAAGAAAAAAAAAGTCCTGGTGTGCTGGTCGTAAGTGCACATGAAGCAAACTAATAAGGATTTCCGTGGTCTAATAACAAACAGCAACGTTCAGGTGCTGTTGCCAGTTCTTCCTGATTGACTGTAAAGACAGGAGGGACGACTCTGTCCCACTGAAATCCATCGCTTTTTCGCTGTTGGCTTCCTGGGGACTAAGATTTCATTTGCAGTAACGCAGCACCTGATTTTAGGCATGTCATTTAGTGTCTGATTCACTGCCAATTTATAGGAGAAACTTCCCTTACTGAAGAGTATGCTCTCTCCTTTTCTTTTTTTTCTTCTTTGGTTTTCCTTTCTTTTAGCTGGCTTTCCATCTAGAAATACTACTCTTGCCAAAGGTATCCATTTTCCCTTTTAGATCAGTGGAGTTTTGTGTTTTGGGTTGGTTTTTATTTGTTTGTTTCGGGTTTGGGGTTTTGGTTTGTTTGTTTGTTTGTTTGGAGGGTTGGGGTTTTTTTATTATTTTATTACATACCGTAATATGGGAAATGCTCCCTCTGGGCATGACTTTCTAAGTGGAGGATGTGGTAAGCTGAGGATAGAGCTCCTTGCACTGAATTTCCCCTCGCCTCCGCACATCCTCGAAGCCCGCGACATGCTCCGACTTGGAACAGCTAATCCGCACCTGATGACAGGCTGCAGCGGCGACGCTCCGAACTCCAGCTTCTTCCCTGGAGCTCGGGAAGGGGTCATGTTCCCCTCGCCTGCTGCAGGATGCTAACAGGCGTAACAGTCCGGACAGGGAAGCAGAAGGATCTATTAAAGGGAGTTGTCGTGATAAGCAGGTGTGAGATGCAGGTTGCTCCTTCAGGGAGTCTCGGAGAAGGAGGCGGCTTCGCGGAAGCCCAAGCAGATGGTGGCTCTGGCGCTGCAGAAGGCACGGCCTGAAACCCGCCTGACTGGGTTGTGCTGGGCCAGCACCCGCTTTGCGGCCTGGTGCAAGATCAGCTAACTGAAATAGCGTGAGATCCATGATCTGCTAGAATTTCCTAGTCTGAGCTGCAGAATCTGTAAGAATTTTGTGTTTAACTGTTTTATTTGCATTATAAATCCGGCCACCTCTCCCTGAATGCATAAAAGCAGCGGGTCAGAGATCCCGCTGTGGTTTGGGCTGTGATGCTGGGAGCTGGGCTGAGGTTTTCCAAATATCACAGGTCCCAGCGAGTGGTTTATTACTCACTGTCCAGTTTACCGATATGTGGGTTTCAGTGACTGTTCATACAGATCTCATACAGCATCAAGTTTGAGATTCACAACTTCGCAAGTATAAATCTGCTGATGATCTTGCTCTGAAACTTGTTTTGTGCTCATCGTGTCCAGCATAGCATTGCTGGAGTTGAATTTTTATGGGTTGTCTGTCTTCTTTAAATGCTTTTTTCATTAACTCTTGTGATTACTATTGCTATTTAAGAAAAGAATGCAGCACGAGTGATGTGTTGTCTGGATTTATTGCAGGTCCTGTTAGAATTTCAGTGTTTCTCCCTAGATAAAGAGTTTAAAAAAATCCTTTTCAATCTTTAAAAACCATAATGAGCAGAGAAATGAAAAATTAATTTCTCAGGATTTCATTTTTATCTTATTAATTTTGAAGGAGAATTAAAAAATATGAACTTATTAAGAATTGAAGGTAGAATATGTAGTGTGTTAAAACAACAACAAAATAGCTTTGTGCACTAAAACATTCATTTACAGATATATTACTGGAGGCAACATTTCTGTTCTCAGATCACAGTTACTTGAATAGAGGAAAATGTCAATTTTCACTGAAATTCTGTCAGCATTGATACCACACTTTATCACAGTTATTTATAACCTGTATTCCAACATGAAAATAATTAACAATGTGTATAATTTGTAGGGCCTGCCAAATAATGAAGAGTTATTTGCTAAATAAAGTATTTGTATAATTAAAAATGTCAAATAGTGTATTTAGAAACATTTCACACAGCCGGCTGAGTAGTTCAGAATGTGTTGGTGAATAACATATTAATTCACTGATATATTATATATTGAATAAACTATTTTAATAAGTTAAGTGGCATTTGACCGTTACAGTTGACTCCAATTTGGCAAAGCAGTGAGTACCACCTCGAGTCAAAAGGAGCAAAGGGCACTAGAGATCAGGCACTATCAGGTTAAATATTAGGGCTTCAGAGATAGCTGCTGGGTCTCTGCTATAGAGATTGCTGGATGATGAACATAGTTCTCCAAGACATCCTTTTCCTAAGGTCTTTCAAAGATGGTAACTCGAACCTTTCTTAGGCATAGAAGTACTTTTGTACTTCTGCATTTGCAAAATCAATATGGTGCCCTTAATGCAAAGTTCACTTTTGCAGTCTGTAATTACTCAGGTCAATATTATACAGTCATCATTATTAAAAAAAAAAAAAGTTCCCATTCTGTATCTAATCAAATTCCAGGTCCTGCTTTCCCTGTGCTCAGGTTATAACTTTGCCATATTAATGAGGGGTTTGTGCAGTAATCCTAGCTAAGCTCTTCAGGTATATTATGTAAGTATTTTCCCATATGGTGAGCCTTGTCTCTAGCAGCATATAGCACTTCTGTCTGGAGTAACGCTCTCCTTTCCCCATTTTTCATACTGATTCAGTGTCACGAAAAGTCTAGTGAATGGGGAAATCAATTCCATGAGATGCTTAAGTAACTTTGTGACTTTCTGTTAGGCTTTTATGGAGTATTAGAGCAGAGAGGCAATAAATTAAAAAAAAAAAAGGGGGGGGGGTCAAGGTTCTTGTTTGAAAAAAAAAAAAGGAAAACAGCAGTGGCCTATTAGAAGGTCATAAACGGGCACAATTTTTGCTGTGGGCAACATCCATGCAAAGGAGCAGTGGCTCCTCCGGAGGCTCCCGGCCGCCAGCGCCATGAGGCCGCGTGCTGCCTCCGGGGGACTTATCCGCAGCACCAGGACTGTCAGTTGCTCACGTGTGTAAGCTCCAGCCTCGGTTTCCGTTCACGGCTGCCGTGTATCATCGCAAGAGTGATGATAACGCCTCTTCAAGGTGGCATTGTAGTGACAGTTTAACATGGCAAACTTCTGCTTGGCAAACAGACAGCGACTGTTAGCCAATATTGGCTGAGACGCGCTGGTGATACCACGTCGGGTATCCTTAAAGAGGATAGTGCTTTGGACTTGATCCCGCTCGGGTTTCTTTCGTGTGCCTCTTGGTCCAGGGAGAAAAAAAAATGAGCAAATTAATGTATCCATTCTCCTTTCCGTGGGTCTATTCTGAACAAGAGATTCACGATGGAAACTTAACTGTCCTTCTTGGTTCTGGGTTCCAGTTATCCTTCAGTCCCTTTGCCGGGAGGCTGCACGGCTGCACATTTCAGACCCCCACATTCCCCTGCTGTTCTGTCTGCCTCGTCCGCTGGAGTACAAATCCAAAGAACACGTGTGCTGCTTATTAATCTATACTATTATCTTGTATTAAATAATACGTTTGATATTATTTAAAATAGCTGCTTTGTTGCCACTATAACTTCCCTATTATGCTCTCTGAATGCCTGTCAGTAAAATAATTTTGCGAACGTTAACAAGCACACTTTAAATATGTTCCTTTTATGTATAAATATAAGTTTCATTTTAGTATGTCTCATAATGTTTTGATGATTCCTTCTGATTTTTTTTTGTGTACTAAAATCTCCTTCCTCAAATAACACCATATTGTTGTAAGGTTATTCTTACTTTACAACCTCATTCTGTGAGGTTGATGATATAGCTGCAAGTGTTTGGGCCCAGTTTTAGACAGCAGCCTCTGCAACCTGTAACTTCTGTGCATGAGAGGACAGATTTGCAGACATAGTTTGCTAGTTATATTGAGGCTCCTTTGAAATTTCCGCCCCATTTTCTTTTTTTTTTTATCTTTTTTTTTTTTTTTTGATTTAAGTTCTTGGTTAGTGCATTTTCGTATGCTTTGGTCATGTGCCTCTGGGCATGTGCAAAGGTTATTACGTGGGTGGGAGCAGGGTTGCGTCTTGCTCCGTGCAGAAAAAAATGGGGCTTCAGAGAAGCTCTGTTGGGCTTTGCTTTGGAGGAAGCCCGCACGGATCCCGGCTTGAGGTGAAACTGCGAGGGTTGTGGCAACCAGTCTGGATGGGCGCTGAGGCTGTGGGAAAGCCTCTGGCATTAGCTGGAAGGAGTGCCGGGATGAAGCCGAGGGGATTTATTTGATCTATGTTGCAGCTCAGGTCAGGTTCAACTGGAACTCAGCATTGCTCTGATGCGTTAGCCCTTTCCTTTCAGGAAGAGGCATCTTGCCGTGTGTCCTGCGCTAGCAAGGATGAGGAGGGACTATTCTCTTGTGTAGAAGTACACTGGAAATTGTTGGGCCAAAATAGAATGTGTAAGTAAAGCTTAGAGATAATCTCTTCTTAAGCAATGACCCTGGGCCATACATTTATAAGCTTATTCCTGTTGTCCCACCATAAACTAAAATACCCACTCCACCATACAGTGTTTAGATCGTAGTTTGGTGTAGTTTTATCGAAATATACACTCGTATTTTCTCCTTGCTGTTAAAAAGAAAATTAAGAAGTCCTCAGGACTTGATTCAGCCTGGCTGAGTGCACTGCAATTTGATTCCTGCATCTCAGAAGGTGGATTCATTGCCAGGGGGAGTCGCCTCACTTTCTTGGGAATGCCGCGCAGGAGGCAGCTGGGAAGCGTCTGCAGGGCTGCCCAGCGAGCAGCTGCCTCCCGGGTGTCCTGGCCGCGGCCCCGCGGCGCTGGCTCCTCTTCCTCGCAGTCCGGAGCCGGGGGTGCCTTGCACTTCTGCAGCACCCCCTTGGGGCAGCCCCGCTGCGGCTCGGCCCGCCGGGGCCTGCCACCGAGCAGAGCGAGCAAACAGCTGCGAAGCGAGCTTGGAAATCAAAAATGTAAAATATGTAATATATAAAAAAGAAAGTTATTAAAAACTCCAGATAAGATCAAAACATTCCAGACGTTATAGCCTCTGCTCCTGCGGAGCTGTGTAAAAATGCTTCAGCTTTACAGAAGGGAGCAGCAGAATGGTTCGTATTTGTGAAATAGTTTGGACTTTGCATCCCATTAACATAGCAAATTAAAAATAATAGATGATGGTCTTACTCTGGCTGACTGTAGCATAGTGACATTTTTAAAAGCAGAAGATGTTTCTGATTTTTCACAAAAAGCTCATCATACTTTTCCAGATCTTCAGAGATTTCTTGAATGTTTTGCAAACATAGCAACTTCCAGTATGAAACATGCGCTCTGGGATTTACACCCTAACCATATCCGTTCTAACAGGAGAAGGGTGCTCTTGTGGCTGATACAAAATCTGTGGCCTTCAGAATCTTTCCTTCATTTTGAACTAGGGACATACATTATAAAATTAGACAGGAAAATACTGGCTAGGATAATGGGTGAAACAGATGATCTGTAGCAAACCCGATTTTTTTTTTTTAAATTATGAATGATCAAAATCACACCTATAGTTATTATTTTCCCAGCCTTCACTTAAGGTCAAAAGTGCCTTCAGCTACACTGATGTAAATCTGGAATACTTTCTGCAGAGTTAGTGAAACACACAATGGACTGACTTTGTTGATGAAGAAAAAGAAATGAAAAACCCGTGGCCTTTTTAGCACCTTCTTTCCATACTGTGAATTATTTTAAGATTTATTTGATCCTTACTAAATTTCATATTGGCTGCAGAAAGTTTTTGAGAGTAATCTCCTTTAAACCTCTTGTTGCAGTATATGCTCAAATATTTTAATGTCCGGGGCCCAGGCTTGCCAGCTGAAAAAGTGCCTCTCTTAATTGCCTAAGTATGAAAGTCAGATGTCCTCAAATACCATCTGAAAAGATAACCGCATTTTTTTTTTTTTTTAGCTGCGCTGTAGCCTCCCTATCTTACTGTCAAGAAGCTTCTTCTGGGACGGAGACAGGTCATGCTGGAAGTCGGTGGCTAATCAGCTCCCACTGCACATTGTCTGCTTTCAGCTTGAATTATCTTAGGCAGACATCCTGGCTAGCTGCAACACAAACCTCTGATGGCTTAAGCCTGAGAAGACCTGACTTTGGCAGCCACTAAGTTAGAGATGAGGAGGCTAAAAGAAATCCTATCTTTTCTGGTGCTTTTCCTGCCTTGGCTCCCCCCCACAGAAATCAATAGGGTAGTCGATAGTTGGTTTTGGGTTGTTCGCTACATACTGGAGTTTTCTGCTGTAAACCTTGGGTGTCTGGGTTTCAGACGCTCTAATGTGTCGGAGGAAGTTTGATAGCTGCCACCGCCGTCCCAAGTTACACTTTATTTCCAGTGACAGCCTTTGTAACACAAGAAGGGAGTGAATTCAACAGTTATAAGTACAGATCAATCTCACTGTTTGTGGGGAGGGCACAATTTTTTTTTTTTCAAATATTGGTTATGTTCTTTTTTGAAAAACATAGTGACAAAAATGCCATGTCAAATTGGGTGAGTTTCAGGAAAATTATTTTTCCCCCCAATATCAAACTTGAGTGGCTTGGGGTATTTTTTACTCACTTTTTTTTTTTTTTTTGTGTAGAAATTATTCAGCATGTGGTTATAATGGACTAGTTGGGAAAAGATTTATCAATTAAAAATCACCTATTTTGGATTCTTTTGATATTACTTGCCAAAAGCTGAAGTAATAGGAATATATGCATATAGTAAGTTATGATGGATGTTTTCTCCATTCGCAAGTATCAGAAGGGGAAGCCTGAGTTGTGAAAAATATGCAGGTCTTTTCTGCATTTGATCAGGCAGTCTTATCAGCATTCGTAAAAGAGTCTTCTCCTGTGATTCCGTTTAATATGGATTTGTCTTTTCTGACAGTGCTTTTTTGTCTCTCTGCCTCACCTGCTAACATCTTTTCCCACATCTCTGCAAGAATACATTTCCTCTCTTGCTTCTTGCCAGTGCAGTGAGGTAACTGGGTTATTTGTTCCTAGAGCGTTAGAGTTATGGTGCATTTTTTTCTGGGACATATGCTAAAAAAGTTTTTAAGAAGGGTAACACAACTACCTAGATTTATAGTTAATTATGCCAATAGAATATTGGAAGGGAGATGAAGCATAACGTCTCAGCATTTAAAACTACCTTAAACTTTTGGAGTTGAGGCTGAGCAGGGAAGTGTAGGGAGCTCTACATTTTGGTGTGCAGGGATCCTTGCAGGTTATTGCTGTCGTTCTTCTACTGCCAGCAGATCTGGAGGAAGGATAGATGGCTGTTTAGTTTCTCTGCAACATAAAACATCCCAAACTTCTCTATATTTATCTTTGCCAGCTACATTTGAGTCTCACCCATTGTCTTATGAATAGATATTTGCAGATTTGGGCACAAATAGTCAGAAGGAAGTGCTGCCCTTAGATTGACACGTGCAACTCATCAGCTGGCTTCCAGGGGAGTTGATTTCAAGGAAGAGCAGCTGAAAGCAGAACCTGGACCTCATGCTTTTTGGGAAACGTAATCCTGGTCTCCCAATCCTTTTCCCAACGTTGTGGTTAGTAGCCTTCCCAGGGACTTCACCGCTCCTGTAAAGCATTATTCAGGAGAAATGCTTACACCAACCTGGCTTATGTGCCTATTAAGTGTAGGTCTGATTTTTCAATCTAAGAAAAACAAAATCCTTAAAATGGGCCTAAAAGAAAACCTTTGAAAATTTTGATGACACAACAACTTTTATATTACCAAAATGACACTGTTATTTAAGGCACTAAAGCTGCTCTTTGAATTGCGTTTCAATATTTAACCAATAACGTTTCAAGATGTGCCCATGAAGCAAGTATCTTACCCCAGTACACTTTCAGATATCAATCATGCTGTATTAATTGAAAGGATTTGGTCTAATCTCATAAAGAAACAGGCAAACTCTTGGCTTTTCTCTAAAGTAAAAATATATCACTCATGTCATCCATTACTGTGCTATAATTATGGTAAGTGAAGCAGAACAGAATCGATGGAGCAATTTATCAATGCATTCCCAACTATTCCAGCCCGGCTGACGTCATGCGGCTGCAGATACTGTCCTTCAATATAAAAGATATCTGGCAGTGTCAAGACTTTATTCTGATCTACTCCGGCATAATATTTTCATATTTAATATTGTCACTTCAATTATGATTTAATTAATTTATTTCATTCACTCTGAAATTATACTTAATTAGTTGGCTTTTAAATTCCACCTCCCCCTCCCCAAATTAAAATTTCAAAAGGGCAAGAAAGAGTGAGAATAAAATCCCAGGCATTATTTAATTCAGACTTCAAGGTCAAAAAACCCCTTATAGTTTAAACTTTATGCTAATAGAGCATAAACTTGATCTTTTCTGCTCCACTGTAAATTATTTCAAGATAAGAAGCAGAATATAATGTGTGTAGCAAGCGTTTCCAATAGACATTTGTCTTCAGATATTAAATACTTCCCCCAAATGTCTTTTTAATACTTGGATACTGTTTAGTACCTTCAAATATTTGCCTTTTTGCACACTCAGTTTTCCAAGTGTTGAGTTTTGCCCGTTTAAGTTTTACTCAGATAGGCTTGCAGAGGTAGAGCTCGTGTAGACTAAACTTTTGTGCAAGCCGTCGTGGCAATAAGCACTGTTTGCTCTGCAAAAACACTCGCCCTGCGTTCCCCGTGAAGTTATTAAACGTGTTTACACTACATTAAATATGAAAAATGAACTTCTGCGGCGAAAGGGCTGTTTAAAACGCTGCGGGAAATAAGAGTCAAAATACCTCCTCGCCGGCTCCCCGCGCTTCCCACGGCGCCGCGCGAACGCGCTTCCCCCGGGACCCACCGTCCCGTCCTGGACGCCAGCCGCTCGCTGCTAAATGGCTTCCCGAACGCTGGGCCAAAGCGGTTTCCAGCGGCCGTGCCTTTCCGCGACTGGCACCGAGACCTCGCGGGGGTTTTGGCAGCGCCGGAGCGATGGCCCGGGCTCCAAAGCGGGCGGCGTGGGCAGCCCGAGGACGCTCCTCGCTCGCCGCCGCCTCAGCGCCGGCCTCTGCTCTCAACTCTGCTGCTTTAAAACGTCTGGCCGCTGGGATGTATTTTTTTCCTCAAACTTTCTTTTTTTTTTTTTTTCTGGGAACGGAGCGCATGGAAAAGTCCGCCAGGAAATTAAAACCGTGAAAGTAGTTTTCCTCACACAACCGCTGCTTGTTTACGTGTGTACGGGCTCGCCTTGAACGCCGCCGTCTTCCTCCAGCGCGGGATTTCCTTCTCCCACACGGCGCTGCCTCCTGTCCCCTGGCTACTTTCGGTGTCCCCGTTAGGCCGTGGCCCACAGGGCAAATACACGATGCGTCTCGCGCTCCCCGCCATGTCGCAGCCGGCCGCGGGCATGGCGGGCGCGCGTGCCGCCGCGCGGGAAAGGGTTAAACGCGGCGCCCCTCGCTCTTTAAAGGCGCTCTTGTAAACCCGCCGCGCGGGGCGGATTTATGAAGGGCGAGTTTACCTGATATTCCGCGGTATTGTTTAATTTGGACTATATTTAACCGTCGCGCTGTTGAAACAGCGCCGGCGAGAGCCCTGAGAGCTTGCCAGGCACATTCTCAAAATGGTTGCCAAGCTGTAAGATGGCTGCCAAGGTCTGACTGCACCGCACAGGTCCAAAATGGTGACCAACTTCGCGGAGCCCTCCCTTCCTTCCCGGGTTTCTCTTTCTTTCTTTCTTTTTTTTTTTCTTTTCCTAAAATAAGGAAGATGCCGGACTTGGCACCGGCCCCCTTGGCACTACAATTTACAGTGTCATCCAGAGATTCAAGTAGTTGCTGTGTTCTTGCTTCGCGGCGCTTGGCAGAAGGCTGCGTACGGGGAGGACGTGAGGTGAAATAGCCGGTGTAAAATAACACGAGCCTTTTCCTTCCTTGGCTAGAAAGTACCAAACACACTGGGAAAAAAAAAAGAAAGAAAGAAAAGAAAAGAGGGGGTGGAGGAGAAGAAAAAGTGGAAGAAGGTAGGTTATTTGAAATGAACTTAGCCGAGAGCAGCTTCGCCCGACGCTTCAGACTTTCCTTTTGGGCTGAAGTGCTGCAAACTTTTATCTACAACAGATTTAAGATTTATTTTCTTATTTTCTTCACCCCCCCCTCCCTTTCTTTTTTTCTTTTTTTTTTTTTTCCTTGCATTTGTTTACCGGAGTTTATAGCAGTTTCTTCCTGGCAGTTGTGCTACTTAGCAGATTGAAATAAAATCATAAGGGCGAATTAAAAACACACTGCTGTTAGCGCTGATTAGAATTTTAGCTTAGTGTAAATACCGGATGCAGTGTCCAACTTTTCAGGGACTTGGCACGGGCTCAGCAGGGATCTCCAGGCTACACGGGAGACAGCGCGCGCTTGGAAGCGGCTTCCGCGCTCCGTAGGTGAAGCCGGCGGCGTCGGCCCGCGCGCCGGCTCCTCGCGCGCCTGCGTGACGCCTTGTGCAGGCCGAGGGGGGAGAAGGAAGGCAGAAATTGGAAGGAAAAAGCAAACGGTTGAGATCAGCAGCCTCAAAAAATACATAAAACAGGGAGGATTTTGTTTGTATTTGGACGGATGAACTGTAGTCGTGCTCCTGGGGCAGTGTGGTTGTGCTCCTGCTTGCAAATAAACCAAACTTCTGCCTGCATGTAAATTTTAAAATAGTGCAGCTGGGAAATATTTGTAGCTAGCAGAAGCTGTGCAAATACCTGCGTTTGGGTGGGTTGCGTTGGGAAACGCAATGTGCTGCTTTGTGCCCGCAACCTGCCGCGTTGCATCCGCCGGCCGTCTGCAGGGTCTGGGGTTGCTCCTCCTGTAGGAGAGCAGCAGGGAGACGAGCATCATCCCTTCTCCATCGGAATTAAACCAAAAATATGGCCAGCCCCTAAGTCCAAATGCTCCAGGTCAGTCTGTGCATCCCTGCTCCTTGCAGGAACCTCAGGATGGTCCTTGCACAGAGAGTTGCAGAGATACAGATGTTTTTTGTCAGAGTTTGCTGTTTATCCACACGTTTTGCCCATAACCTATGTTTTTATGCCTCCATACAGGTTACCAACATCCCTTCAGATGAGGTTCACCCTCTTTCACTGGCCACCCATATATCCATAGTAATTCTGTGGAGCCGGGTATTATTTTATGGTGTTATCTGAATTCACGATTCTTGAGAAAAAAGATAGAATTAGACACATAGCTTCTATTTTTTTGACTATTAGATACCAGTTCAGGGTGGGTGGAGTTTAACTGAGCACATGCACACATTGAGTTATAAAGTAGAACCTCTAAAACTTATTTTCAGGATGTTTTAATATTACTTATTACCAAAATGTCGAGCAGTTTAAATTCAGTGAAAGTGCTTTGTGTCTTGCTTATCCATATGGTAAAGAAATCATTGTGGAAATCTGCAGGTGAGCACTGCTGTCCTTAATGAAGTTTTAAAGAAAGATTAAAGCAGGATGCTGGTGTCATGTTCTCAGTTTTGTCTCTCCTTCTTTCCTTCTGCTACTTTAATCAAAAACTATAAATTTATAGGACAGTGTTTCATCTGCTTTAAATTAAAAAGAAGGCTTTCAAAGATGCTCAACCTATCTGCAGTGAAGATGCTGGCATAAAAAACATGCATTGCCTTTTTTGTCTGAATTCAGGAATTTATTCTTGCCTTTGTGCTCCAGGCCTAGGCAGACAAACCATCATCATGTGCTGTGAGCCCAATTTTAAATTGCTATGCTCGAATATTCATTCAATTTTATAAATACTCAAAACGCCTAGAAAATTGCACATAACGTTTGAACATTATAAATCTGGTGGCCATTAGGATACTTCTGTGTTGTAGCTTATACTAAGTGATCCCTGGGCCATTTTATCCTCTGACATCCAGTGCAACTCCTTGATACAAAATGTTTCTCTCGATTTATGCCCCAGGAAAGAGGAGGAGAATAAAGTCCGTTGTATTTTGCTTTAAGTAGCCGCTCTTTGCCCTGCATCCTGGTGCCGTATCGAGGGGGTGCTCTGAAACCGGTAGCACTGCAAAGAGCATCAGGTTCTTAGTTTACAAGTTTTCAAACCTGAAAATTTGCCTTCCGTGAATAGAAACGAAATCCTTCAGAAGCTTTTGGCACTTTTGCTTGTTTGTATATTCTTCATGTACACATCATGTGCATCTGTGTGTACATATATATGATATGTGTAAAAGTACTTTTTATATAGTAACTTTCTGCACAGGGCAACCCAAACAGCTGTTATTCCTTTTTATAGCTTCTTTAATCTATGTGCCAACAAGTCAGTTTACAAAATCTGTTTTGTTGATGACTGCTGCGATAATAATTGTGGTGTTTTGTGGCTTGGCAAAAGCCTGGGGTCTCCTCCGAGGACTCTTGCCAAAGCCTTTGAAGGGGTTGAGGTGGATTCACTGCCAAAATGAGTCACCACTCTCTATTTTATTTAGTGTCCTTCTGCCAAGGCCTTAGACACTTTCTGTTTTCATTCTTTTGTAGGCTTTCCTTCCCACATTGTGGTTTCCTTCACAGCCAGAGCAATGTGTTTGCCAGCATAGGTGAGAGAGTGTGGCTGCCTCTCCAAATGCCACTACTAGACTATGCTTAAGGGTTAGTGGTTTAGCTATTGTGCTCTCTCAAAGTGAACGCGCAAGATTTAATCATATGCCTGCGAATTATAAATAAAAGAGACTGCTGCATCTGATGCAATAACCTAGAGTGAGGTCAAGGGATTTCAGAGGTCTCGCGGCGTTCCCTTCGCTGTGGCTCTGTGCTGCTGCGCTCCTCGAGCTGCCTTCCTTGCGGTCAGACCAGAGGTGAGTTGCTCCTTTGGAATAAAGCTCCGTTTTTCGGATCCGAGGCTGGCCCTTCCCCTGCGTCTCCTCTCCCTGCGGAAGCAGGCAGTCCTGCTGTTCGCAGCGGAGTAACAGATGCATGGCGGTTATAATAACACTTTGCATGTCCCACCCAGATGTCTCCAAAAATTTGAGAAACCAAGATGAATGCATCTGACATGCTGACATGCCTTCTACAGATGTGAGAGCTGAGGCCCAGAGCAGCGGAGTGAGTCGGGCAAAGTCACACAGGGAGCCTGCGTGAGGCCTGGAGCAGAACCCACATCATCTGACTCATTGGCCTTTGCCTTAACCACAAAAACTTCCTTTTCCCGCTCTACTGAAAGTGATACGTTTTGGCCTTATTCTAGATAAAATGTTAGATGTAGAGATGGCCTAGATATCCTTACAGTAAAATGTGTAATTCCTGCTTGGGCGATGTTGGATGATATGAGTCATGACTTATTACAGTATCTGTGGTTTGCTTAATGCTGTGAGGTTTTGGTATGAATGAGGAAAGCAATATGGGGATTTCAGTTAACTGTTAAGAAAAATTAGAGTGGAAAAAAACACATGGTACTGTAAAGAATAACAGTAGTATTGGCTTTTCCAGCAGATTTTGTGTTCCTTATCAATACAATATGAGGGAGGCAGCCGGTCATTGAGTACTCACGTACTGACCTGGGTTTCAGAGGGCCTGAAGGAATCAGTTGCCCTGTTCCCCACAATCCTTCTCTTAAGTGACTGCATCTAGACACGGAGAAGCAGCCGTAGGTGATCCTGCAGGTTTTGAGTGCCCCATGTGTTGCTCCGTGGCGCCAAGGAGTTCTGCAGGCAGGATCTACAGAGGAGCTTGCAGCTGCTCCTCAGTATTTGCTAGCAAGCAAAATTATTCTAAGTGCAGATTCTTGAGCATTAAAAAAAAAGTGTTATCAGACAGTGTAGTCTTCTGCCTAGCTATGGAGCAGAGCCAAAGCAGGGGAAATCCTTCCTTTCCAGTGTCTTTCTGCTTTCACTTTTTCTGGAACGAGTCCCCCAGTTCCTGGTATAGGAATATGTACGGTCAAAGGCTGGTGCTGTGCTCACTCTCAGTAGGGTCTGCAGGTTGATGCCCATCTTTGTCTGTCTAGATTGGACTTCACCCAGAAAACAATTTAGTCCTAGGCATTTTCTCTTCTCCTAATGCATAGACCTCCTAATTCCCTCCATGGAAGCATATATTTTAGCCTTGATTCTCACATCTTCCCAGTTTGGGGTTTTTTTTTCTTTCTTATGGTTTTTGCTTCTTCTTCTGTCTTTGTTCATCCCTCTTTGTTTTGCTTCATGTATCCTTTGCCAGCCACCTGCTTTTGCTTTGTTTCACTTGTCCATAGTTTTGTTGCAGGTTTCAAACCCTTCTTTTCCCCCTAACCATTCTTGGATTATTTCTTCTGCAATCCTTGGGGCAGTAAATCCTTGTGTCGGCCTACGCAAAGCCTTTTCAGAGAGTGAAACATGACTGTGTTTAGGTCTCAACCTCATGAGACCACTTTCTTCTTTTCCATGTTGCATGAGCTGGAAGACAGCTACAGGTTTTAAATAGTTCTTGATATTTGTATGCAGACAGGATGAAGATGCTTCTTCTTCCCATGTACAGTTGGGATGGTCGTGTCAAAAGAATCTGCGAGTGACTACCCTGGTTCCAAGCAAAGTCCCTCGTGGTTGGGACCCTTTCTCCCGGCAGAAGTCGGTGTTGGAGGATGTGAGCAGAGCATCAGCGGTGCCGGCCCTGTTGCACTTCCCCACTTTCTGAAAAGTGACCCAGCTGCCCTCACTTTGCATGGAGAGCTTGGGCTAGATGATCACCACGTGGCCCATCCTACCTTCCAGGGACAGGTAGTATCCCTATCCTTGGGCACAGTATCAGGAACAAGTTTCCTGCCCTTCCCTGTATCAGATACTTTCTTGCTTTTAAAATATATATTTTTTAATCTTTCTAGTAGTTTCCTACTTAAGATCTGTGTCCTTTTTTTTTCCCATAGAAAATATGTGGGGATTTTTGTAGAGTCTGAGTGGTTGTGACTAAAATCAACTTTATATAAAAGGTAGGAGCTGCTGTGTGTCGTTCATCGGCTTACCTAGGTTATCTCTGCTCCACTGCTTGTGGCATTCGTTTCAGCAGTGACAGAATTAACAATGCAGGCTTTATTTCCAAGAGGTTTATAGTGATACCGCAGCTGATAGAAATCTTTGTAGTTCCACTGGTTTTAATGGAATTATTCCAGATCTAGCTGGGGATCTGATCTGTAACACAGAACTCCACATTTTAAATTACCACTACAGTTTAAGAAAGTTCAGGTAAATTCTGTGGCTTAGTGTTATTACTTACAGTTATCACTGGGAGAACCTATTATAACTAAGAGGCAAAATCAATTTTTGCCATAGAGTTAAATTAGGATCTTTCACTCACTGATCCCGTGTCTATATTTCCTAGCAGCAGCCAGACTGAGTTAGCCAGACGGGGAAAACTTAAAGACATCGTGTATCAGTATTCTCTTTTCCCCCATACTGACTTTAAAGCATTTAAAGCATTACTATAACAGTAATGCACAAGTGCGTAAGATAGGAGACAAAATTTTATGTAATATATTCTCCATTCTGTAAAGGCAGCAGTTAAAGAAATAATTCCTTTACCTACAGATGAGTAGCCATATGGGTAGAACAGAAAGACTTTTAAGTTCAGTAGAAACTTCTAAAGCACAATAGCAGGCCCTGCACTGTATCATATTAGAGAATATATTACTTAACCTCAAGGAAGTAGGTTGAGGGTATTCGTGACCGTTGCTGAATTCCCTAGCTTGCAGTAAGCTCTGATTATTTGCACCTGAAATTCTTCACCAACATAATGTCCTGTAGCAGAGGCATATATAAAGTTCAGTTTTTATTAATTTAACCTTAGAAGTACAATCCTTGGTTCACATTCGTGATTACAGTTATTTATTTAAGTAGAAAGAGATATCTGCAAAATATTTTGTGGATTATTCAGAATCTCAAAGGGCTCTTTTATGAACGATATTTAATGAGCAATCTATTTTGGAAAATAACTAGATTTATTGTGGCTTGCTATCCTTTACCCAAATGATGTGGTATAAATAAAGTGGAAGCCGCTTTTTAAGCTATTATAATAATAGAAACTCTGAAGGAAATAAAAAGTTTTTTTTTTTTCTTTTTGGTATGGCAAGCCATAAAGTGCACAATGGTGCGGCAGAATGAATGGGTGCCTGTTCAGAAGGGAAACTTTCTGTGCACCAGAAGGCGAACTCCTCGAATAATGGAGCCATTCACAAATACATTTTTCTGTGTAGCAAATAATAAAATAATTGGATAATGAAGTCTCCCAAGTGCATAATAGGTACAGAAGTTGACCACAAAAAAAAAAGGGGAAAAAAAAAAAGAAAATTCCGTCTTCAAGATATCGGTTGGATTAATTAGAAAATATTTGCCAAAGCTGCTCCTTTGTCTGCGCGCGGCGCACGCGGAGCCCGCTCCTGCTCGCAGCAGATACTGCTCCGCATCCTCAGCGCAGCCCATGGCCCCGAGCGGCTGCATCCCAGGGCGGAACAGGGCGCCTTGGAGCCCTGGGGACACCGCGCATGGGACGGCCCCGCTCCGAGGATTGGGAATGAGGAGCGGGAGCTGTGCGGAGCAGGGCTCTGCCTGCAGGAAAGCAACGGCTCAATCAGGCTGTGAGTTTCGACCCAGCAAGTCCCGAGTGCATAAATACTTATCCTCCAATTATTCCTTTTTGCTGTTATTTACACTCTGCGCTAGTCCTCGGCACTCTTTAGATGTGCTACATTATCCGCGGCTAAAAGGGGGCTAATAAATTACACTCTTTACCAACACGGTGCATTATTGACACTGTAGTTAGAGCTGAGGTGGTATTTTAAGTCTTAAGTCATGTTTTTCTGTGGTTTATATACTCAGGAAAAAATATATTTGGGACCCAGATGCCTATAATATATTCTTTTCTTCGTGGGTTTGAAATGAAACAAATTGAAGAGCAGAATTACTTTATACTTTTTGCCATTTTTATTTATGACAGGTTGAAGGCCGAGCTCTAAAGATTTAATACTTGGCAGGAGAGCAGGACGCTGGGCTTCTCCTGCTCTCCTGCTCGGCTGGGAATTCGGGAGTTCTTTGAGGCCGGGACCGTCTTTTTGTTCTTTGTTCATGCAGAGCTTGGCAAAACGGGGCTTTTTGGGGGAGTTCTAGGTGCTGCACGGATCAGAATTGGCAATTTTTGGAACGGCCATTAAGGCGCCTGCAGAGGGTGAGAGGGAAAGAAAGGGCAGTTTTGGTGGTCGTAGCCACAGGAACCGTTCCTGCTTGGATGCAGCTACCTGTATAAGGCTGATAAACCCTCAGGGTCAGATATTTGGTGTATTCACCCCTCCGCTGTCCTTGTTTCTTGTGCTCCACAGGAGCACAGGGAGCTGTGCTGCAGTGGGGACGGGGTATTGCTGCTGAACAAGGCTTGGAGGAAGAACAGATAAGGGTTTTGCTGGTGGGGGAGAACAAGACAGTCGTAATTTATTGCCAGCTTGCCAGCCATGACTTAGGGATTCAGCCTTTATTAACTCAGCTGTGACGCTTAAAACTACTAACTTTTTTTCTGCTGGTTCTCCCTATTTGGACCAAAGCACCTACCTTGCAAGAAAAGGCAATCTTCCTTTCTCCTAGGTAGGTTTTGGTATGCAGAATGAAGGGGGGCATGGGTGACAAATCCACCACCGTGTCTGCCCCAACCTCTGTCACATGAGGGGCATCTTTTGTGGTCCCTTATACAGGGTGAGGCTGTGTAGGCTCCTTCTTGGAGCTCTTACAGCTGTGAGGGTGGTGGTGGAAACACCCAGCACCAAAGTCCCCTCCTGGCTGTTCCCTGCTGTCCTGCAATGTGGCATGGGGCCTGCGGGACATTTGAGTCTCAGCCCCATGCTCAGCTCTCCCAGCTGGCGTTAGGGCAACTTCCCTCCTGCCAAACGGTCGAGTTTCAGGCATTTACATCAAGCCAAGAGTGCAGAAAAGTCTGTGAGCGCCCTGGGTGATTGCCACCCATCACCTCTCTGCATTGAGCCCTGCCCGGCCCTGCTCCCGCACACCGACCTCAGAGCAGAGATCAGATCGATGGGGTGTGCGGCACCGTCCTCACCGCGTGCGGTGCAGCTCGTGCATCCGTAACGCCTCTAGCATGAAGGAACATCTACATACACAAACATCGCACGTATATGAACCAACCTATGAGCAGTCCAAGCGATGCACAGTGCAGAGCAAGCAGGAAAACTCCAATGCGGGAGCGAGGATCTGCACTCGCGTGGCGACGGCCGCGTGGGTTTTAAGTCCACAGGTATTTCCAGGTCTTTGTCAGGCTGAGGAAACTGTTTAAAGAGCATGGGCCAGATTCAGTGGACGTGCAACTGTTTGGCCGGGTGGAGGAGGTTTCCAAGTGATTTAGCAGGGTCGGGCACCACAGTGCTATGAGGGCGTTTAGTTTTATAACTGACTTTTTTTTTTTTTTTTAACTATTTTGGACGCTTATTTTTAGAACTGAGTTTGCTAAATGGAGAAATTCCTCTTTTGGCACCAGCATGAAATATCTGATTTCTGAGCAGGTTCAAAAATGATTTACTCTTGATAGGACGTCAAAGGGGACAGAGCAGCAGACTACTTTAAAGCCTTACATACACTTTTCCAAACAGGTCGTGGGCTACATAGTAATTTTAGGAGGGGAACACAGTTCACGTTTGAGGACAAAGTTAAAAAAACCCTGAATTTGAAATTCAGAGGAGGAGAGAGACATTCCTGCTTTATTGCTATGGTTTGGCATCAAACCAGTCATATGTAAATTTTAAATTGTGCTGTTAAATAGTTAAATAAGTAGATCTAAAGGGTGCAAGGTTCCCAGATCCTTTGTAATATCCACACACAGCTCATTTTATGTCTTCTACCAGTACATTTTGAGTCACTTTTCTGATTTTATTGAAGAAAATGTCTGGAATTTTGATAGGAAGGACTTGAAAAAGATAGTTGAATCTGGATAAAATATTCATAGATATAAGAACTTCCAGTACCAGGAAAAGGCTGCTGGGTGCCTTCATCGCTGTTCTTCTAATTTCCTAATTTCTGTTCTCCCTGTTTTCTGTGCTGAGTGCTTAAATAAACTCTTCTGGTTCTGTCTTTCACACATCATTGCTTTTTGCTTCAAAGGCTCCTTTTAATAACTTATTCTTTGGTTTAATTTTCTTTTGAACATGAATTGGGCTCAACCAAACACTCTGTACACAGCTCACACCCACAGACACTGCGAGTGGGGCTGTTCAGCGTACATGGAGCTCTGTCTCTCGTCTTCTCCTTCCTACATTGGCTGATAAAGTTTGCAAAATAGTTCCCGTCTCTTTTCACCAATCCCTTGTTTGCAGCTGCAAACTTTCCTGCCCAGCCTCTGTGAAAAGCAAACCGCACACTCCAGGTTTGCACAAAACCCATATGTTTTTAGTAATTGTGTAGCGGGGAAAAAAATCGCTTTGCCCTTGTCAGGCATTTCTAGTAACACTTTTTTTGCAAAGGGCTTCATCAAAAGTGGCTGAAATCCGAGACTGTTCGTAGAAATGGGCCTTCGAGAAGGTTAAGTTTGCAAAGGAGAGTAGAAAATATAGTTAAACTGCGAGTGAAAAATCACTTCTGAGCGTGTGTGCGCTGCCTCGTCCTGCTCCGGGCTTTGCTGTTGTGCTGCACGGAGCCGAGCAGGTCCCCCTGGTCCTGGGGGTCCCAAGGGGACGTTGCAGCGGGTCGGTCCCCTGCTCTCTCACCCGTGCGGTTCTGCGGGCACCGGCCGGGCCCCAGTCAGCTGCGAGCAGGTTGATCCCGCGGCGCTCCGTGGGGCTCTCAACACATCTCGCTTTTCATTTACTTTTTAGCTTTAGGCTTTTGTGTCTCGTATTTAAGCAAACATCTTGCTTTTCTTCCTCCTCCTCCTCTGCCCCATGGATTTTGCAATATTTGACAAGGTTGTCCCTGTTCTGTAACTTCAAGAGGAGAAGAGCTAACAGTTCGCAGCGCCAAATACCCCTTGATCGCATTAAAGGTTATCGTGTTACACTGCAGCGTCCTGTCCGCTGGACGAGCCGCCATCCATGGCAACTTTGTGGTAGGGAAGGAGGAAGAATATTGCATAAAAGAGAGTATGATTAGACCCTCCATGGACAAAGGAGAGCAGCAGCAGCCGGAGCTGGGAATGAGCTCCTGGATTGGAGATAAATCTGCTGGAACAGGGACTGGGCTGGCTTGTGAGGTCTGTGTAGCACACAGGGCTTTGGGACTCGGTTCCTGAGGCCCCTCGGTCAAAATGGACATTAGTAATGGCAATAATAGCATAAATAATTCCTGTGCTCCAAAGGGTTTCCTGGTTATGGGAATAACTCATGGAATAAAAGGCAGTGCTGGTTCTTTCCAGTCTTCCTATGGTCTATAATGGGCCAACACTAGGCCCTATAAATAGCCTAGAACATTTTCATCTGTAACGTCTAGCGTAAATTGTAACTTTCAGAAACTTATCTTTTATGTGGTGCAGTTTGCTTTTATGTTCCTCCTGTCTAATCTTATCTTCCCATGTGCTGAAATATAAAAATTCATTGCAATTATCTCTCCTATAGCAAGATACCGAGGAGTTGGTACCTTGTAGGGACTGGGTACAATCAACACGCTTTTTTTTTTTTTTTAGTTCTAAAAATACCAGTGCCTCAAAGGTCAGCTAAATGATAAATCCCGTCCTAAGTGCATATATAATACATGTGGATGAGCGCTGTAAATTTATTTTATACATTTCCACCAAAGTGCTTCGCAGGCCAACGGTAATTTTGCAAGGCTTTGAGTTTATCCGAGGTCGCCGGGGATGAGGAGGGAGCGGGGCCGAAGGCGAAGGCTGCAGGATGAGGCACATCCCTCTCGGCCGGGGGCACCGCGACACTTGCCAGCTTTGGCAGCTGAATACAGTGAAAAGCCCTACTGAAATGGATTTGCTGTACAATATAGGAAGAGGAGGCTGCCCTTCTTCTCTGGACGGCGTAATTCCCTAAAGCGCAGTGGTCTGGATGCGGCTCGCTGTTAGGAGCAAGGGCGGCAGCTAAAGAGGAGGCAGCGCTCGAGGAAACTCGAGGACCCTCGTGTCTTTCTCAGAATAATGCGGATATTGAAGCAGGCCCAGCGTTTCTGGGGCTGAGTTAAGCACCCGCAGGACGGCCAGCCGGTCTGCCCGGGGAGGCCGCGGTGGCCGAGCCGCGTTGCGATCGGTGCCGGGAACGCCGGAGCCGCCGCGGGCGCCGTGCGCGCGGGGCCGCCGCTGCCCTTGCTCTTTTCGCTGGACGTCGCTTACTCGCCTGCGGGATCGCAAAGATTTGAATACAATTACGCCGTCAGCTGGGCTTCTTTCCGCCTCCCGTTTGGGCTCGAGCGAGCCGTGGAGTTTAGTGTTGATTTAAAAGACGGCGCTGCCTTAAAGCAGCTTGCGGAGTTTGCACACTGTGAATTGTAATTAAAGTGTAAGGGGTGCTTATTATGTCAACAACTGGCATGAGAAGCCCCGAGCAGCAGGTGACCCCAAACATGTGACGTTCGTGACAGCTAGGATCCTTCTTTCACTGGTTTAGCAATCTGAAAGCCCAAATTGAAAGAAGCCCAGAGGCTGTATATTCCATTAAGTCCCGGGGGAAGTGTGGGATACAGCTTCCTTCTGCTTTGCTGGGAGGTGGCCAAAAACTTTCGAGAGGCTCCGGTTTTGACAGAGGCTCGCTGGAGGGGGGGGAGTAAAAAAAACTTCCACCAATCACCCATAGGACCATAAATTTGACGTTTCCCACAGCTTCTTTGAGGCACTGATGTTGCTGTGTCAGCAGTACGGCCCCCGTCTTGGGCTGTATTGTTTGAAAAGGAACAGTCCAACTTTCGGGGGAGCCGCAGGGTTTTCCCGCATCGTCCGGCGGGCGCTGCGGCGCGCGAGCCCGACGGCCCCGCTCTGCGGGGCAGGGGCGTTTCACCCCGTGGAGCCAAGCGGAGCGTCGGGGTGGCGTCGAGCAACGCGGTGCAGCCGGTCGCGGCGGCGATAAGGAACGGGGTCTGCTGAAAGCACGGGGCTGAGTTTACGCCTAGCGTAATTCCAAGGGGGTTGTGTAGAGAGTAAGCTTGGCTGAATTACGGTTCGCAGCAGTCTGTAATTTATTTTTAAATAATCTTTAAGCTTACGGTTGAATAAATGGTTTGTCCTCAGCATCCCAGCAATGCTTTTGTGGGTGACCCACAGTACAGAAAGCCCCGGGTATCCATCCTAGGCAGCATCCACCTTCCTGGGTGAGCTCCAGCAAAGGCACTCGAATCTTCCATCTTTGATAACAAACTTTAACTTAAAAAATTCCCCAAAAATTAAAAAGTAAATGGGCAGCATGTGCTCATTCTGTTCGCATGCGATTTCTTACCTGCCGCACCGTGACACCGCAGCACTTCCCATCGGCTGCTGGTCGTGGCCTCCAACTTCAGCCTCCCTCACGGGCACATCCAGGCCGTGGTGGCAGCGGTTATTTTGCCTTCCTTGAGTCAGTTTGAGCATCTCTGTTTTAATCAGCTGTTTGTAAGAGCCGTGTAGCAACAAGAGGAAGGTTTGGGCACCCGCGTCTCCGCGCTGCGAGGACGGTCAGTTCTGAGGCTGCTCCTGCAAGAATCTCTGGTCAAGTTACTTCACCCGCCGAGTCGCGCTCCCCCGGGACACTACAGCAACTAGCGTTTCATAAATAAAATAGATCAAGTGAGATAAAGATAAAATAGGTTTAATAGTACTTCTGTTTCAAAGGAGTATTTGGAGAATTCATGTTGGTGCAGTTCTTTGATCTTGGATGAAAGATGCTTTAGAAATGTAAAATATCGTTGGTATTTGTCATCTCTGTAGCTGTGAAATTTTGCTCAGAAATTAAATTTTTGAAAACGCACGCACAAGGTTTCAGTGTAGCCCTGATTGTTTAATTTTTTTAATAGAGTTTCAGAAAAAAGTGACTGGGTTGTTTGTGATTACATGTAACACAGTATCGCAGCTCAGACGCAAGAAGCTGCTCATGCAACTTCCCATAGCAGTCCTCATTTTGACTTAGTTATTTTAACATTCTCAGCAAAATTATAAAATGACCCAAATGATGAGTTTGGGGAGTAGCTGGTCATCCTTCCTGCATGGCTCCCGTGGCATCAAACTCTGTTGTGAGGATTCTCCCTTCTCTACATCCCAACAGGGTCTGCAACCAGTGCAGAATTACGGCCTAAGAAATATTTAGAGAGAAGCATCTCACCATCTCAGCATGTTAAAGACAGTGGTAGACCTGATGTCTTTGCATTTTATTTCAACACACTGCAATAAAGGCCTACAAATATCTGCCCTGCCAATAAATAAACGTATGAAAATGCTGATACAAATGGCAGAGGAGAGCCAAAATAAGCCAATGAGTGGGTTACATTTGGTCTATTTTTAATTTTTGGAGTACTAGCAAATTTCTTTTGAAAAGTCAACTTCTAAATGGACCGTTTTCCAAAGGTAATGTTGTACCTTTGTCTTTTGGGGATGTTTACTTCTGGAAAAGCATTGGTAATATTTTAATCTGGGAAATTTTAGCTTTTTTGTCCAACTAAAGTTTCCAGCCCCAGCAACGTGCTGCTCGCTAAAAGGCACACTCTATAATGCATTAAGTACAACAGAATATTCCCTTGCAGGATTCCCTTTGTTGCAGACATTATTTATGACATTTTAGTCAATATTTGCATGGCAGACTGTCCAAAATTATTTTGGTTTAGGCACATCACTGATAACTGGACCCATACTCTTTATCATTCTTTTACATTCATTAGTCACTCTGTGGTGTTTTTAACATTTTAAAACACTCATGCAATTCAAAGGAAAATAGATTTCAGCCAAAACGCCTTCAAAATTATCTTTTTTCCTTTGAGTTATTCAGCGATTTTTAACACTTCGTATGTTTGATGTTTTTTTCTTTAGTCTCAGCAAGGCAAAGTTTTTGCAGGCTTTGAATACACTAAAGATAGGAGTTTGATAGAAAAAAAATGCGAGGTAAACTGAACTTAATGTGAAAATGTTATCAGCCGTAGTGGAAGGTGTAGCCAGCCAAAAAAACTGGCTATTTGCCTTCTGTGTAAAAGGTAATTTAAAAAAAATAATTTACAACAAAACTAATTAGCAGATATTCTAATGCAAGAAAATGTTGCTGTTAGTAAAGTTTCTTCAATATGCCAGAAAGCAGATGGTGGCAATGGAATAGCGTTTTCTTTTGCCAGCTTTTCTATATGCTTTCTAAACCTGCAAGAGCTTTTGCTATTCAGTATTCAAATTTTTGACACTCTATGATCTTTTTCATCTTAAAACAGAAATAGAAACTGAAACTTAAAAATGTAATCAAGTCAAGCTGTCTGTTCATCAGATCATAACCATGGCTTTAAAAGTTTGATTAAAATTTTTGTCTACACAATATAGGTTTTGAGAGCTCTGGGGTTTTTTTTTTTTCCTTTTTATTTAATTTTCTTCTTCAAAATTTACTTCTTATGTAGTGGGACCAAGTGAAAATGGATTTTAGGGTGTATTTTCAGAACCAGTCATTTTAATTTTACTTTTTTTTCAGTGTGTGAGGGGGAGGAAATCCTACCTTTTATATACATGCATATATATCAAAATATATAAATATATATATGTGTGTGTGTGTATATATATATATATGTAAGGCCCTGCTATTTCATACATTTGTAATGATGCAGTGCCCTTTGAGGTACAGATACAGTTCCACTTCTCATTTATTTATGGCCGTTGTACCTTAGATTTTGCTGTCGTTCAGTGTGGAGGCTGAATTTTACTTCCCTACGGGTTTTAACTTCACCCTCTACTTGTGTGGCTTAGAAAGGCAGCAGAAAGACAGAACAAATAGGCTGCCTACCAAAAAGCTGCTTTTTTTTTTCCCCTGCCCATGTCTATCTTGTTGATGCCAACATGGTACTGATGCAACAAAACACGTCGTGATTTTTATGGTAATTCGCTGTTCTTCGCAGTCTACAATATTGTGAGAGTAGAAACATGTCCATGTAGCAGCAATCGGCAGCGATTCTTTGGGGGCAAAATGCCCCAAATCCTCTGACTTTCCCATTTGAGGAAGGTTTCAGGTTGATGGCAATATTTCTGCAATTATTTTCAAGAGAAAAAAAAAATAAAGCAAGCGAAAAGAAGATCGATTTTGGGGTACCAGGCTGGTAGGTAGGGAAGAAAGGGAGCCATAGAGTAGGGTATTTTTTTTCTTTTTTTTTTTTTTTTTTCTGCTGCATAATTTTAAATATGTATGTATTTTTGCCAGCAGTTTAATTTTGCATAAAGCTTAAGAAAACCTGAAATGGAAATTTTTCACATGCCACGTTGAACCCCTCAGAGCGCACAGAACAAGGGAAAGGCATGTGCCAGAAATAAAAAAAAAAAAAGGAAATTGGCCACTACAACCAAATATGTGCTTAACAGGGGTCGAAACGGGAGCTAAGGGGAGAGGTGTCAGGTACATCAGAATGGGAGTGAGTTGTGAAAATGGAGCTGCTAGGGGAGACCCATGGTGAAAAAAACGACTCGGCTTTGCTCCCGTTGCCCCATCTGCGGTTCGGTATTAATCGGGTATTGACAAATAGCAGCTGGGAGAGGAGCCGCCTCGCGCTCCCCTTGGCTTCGCTCTCTGCTGGCGATGTCCGTGGTGGGCGCTGACCGGAGATCCCGGCGAGCGAAGCGCGGGGACGAGGACACGGAGCGTCGTGTGGGCAAAGGAAGAGCCTGGGAAGAGGCGGCTCCCGGCCGGGGCTCCCCGAAGGACGAGTTTGTCACAATAAATAACTAACAAGGGGATGCGGGGGGATGGAGATTAACTGGGGGGCCGTGCCGCAGCCGATGGAGCCTCACCATATGGTGGGCGCAGCGCCGCGTCGCTCGTGTGGGTTTGCTCACCATCACCAGGGTAAAATTGCAGAGGGCCAGGCCAGACTTTCACCAACGTGTCCAGATCTGTTAATCGGAGAGCTTCACCTCCGCTTGCCTTTACACGTGCTACGAGGCATCGCGAAAACAGCTTTTGGTCACCCTAAATGCTGCTGTTGTCGTCGTGTTGGGGTAGCAAATACTCCGGAGAGAGCCGTGGAAATGGGGTGTTCCTCAAAATTGGGAGGAAGGAGAATCAGCACCAGGGAGAGACTGGAAATACCCCATGTAGGTGACTTGGGGATGGCTCCCGAGACGGTGTTTGCAGGGTAACGCAGTTAAGGGTGTCCAGAGCCAGCCCTGTGTGGCCGCTGTGCCGATGGGCACGGGTCCCCTACCCTCGCCCACAGACCTGCTGCAAAGCTGACGTTAATGGCAATAAGATGTTTGAATTTCCAGGATCAAAGGACGTCCTATAAATATACATTAGAAGCAATAATAGTTTTAATGCATGCCATTATTTTATAACTGTGCTTTTCTAGTTTTAGAAATTTTTTATTGGTTCCAAGTTATTACAGGAGCCGCTTGCGTTAATTAAAGATCGACAGTCAGGCAAAATCTATGGACTCGGTCCATAAATCCCGGGCTCCGTGTGCTGAGTGTGCCTGGATCCCTGCTCACCTGCGCTTGGGGGTGACCCGCGCAGCCCGTCGGCGCGTACGGCACCCATGGACTCAGGACATCGGTCGCTTCCAAGCAGGACGGTGCCGATATCCCAAAGCACTTGAGACTCGAAGCAATTTAAAATGACTCCTGCAATTAATTTTAAATAACCAAGCCCTGCATATGTCTAGAAACCCGCATAAGTCCAAATGGAAGCGCTCTAAAAATGGACACGATTCAGTAAATTTAAATCGCTTTGAAGACATGGAGGCAAGTGCTGTGAGTCCTTTTGTGAGGGGGACAGGAGCGAGGCTGCGGGTGGGAGCTCCAATTGGAGCCTTTATTTTGGGGCTCACGGTGATGAAATGTAGGTTAATTTTTATTTCCCAGCGCTACCAGGGCAGCTCTTGTTGATCCATATGGTTTCTTGCAGATCTTACACAGTCTGCCTTTTTTTTTTTTTTTTAATTTCCAAAGACTGCGGAAACTTAGCAGCCCAACTTTGCACATATATATATATATATATATTTTTTTTTTCTCCGTTACAAATAGCTTTCCCTCCAAACCTGTATAAAAAGACATGAGAAAAAAATACCGGTCCACAGCTAGAAAATGCCAAGTGTATTTTTAAAGGCGGCTTAAAAAAAAAAATTGCAAAATTAAGTGTCTTGCGGCATGAAAACTGGCGTTTCTCAGAGCGGGGCTGCTCAAGGCATGTGGGTTTCTATGTGCTGGGTCTGTGAGCCCGGTCACTCTGTGCCTGCGGCTCTTGCTCCGGCCCCTTGGTCGCTCTACGAGGCCCACGGGCCGCATCGCGGCTCGTCCCGGGCAGGGGCCCCCTTGACGGGGTCTTCCTCGAGGCCTTACCTTGCTCCTCGCCAGTTGTCATTATCTTTGTCTAAAGGTCACGGCTAAATTGAATCAAAGGAAAGCTGTGTGTTCCCGTCGATGCACAATGGCGGTATTGACTTCCCTAATCCAGTTTGCCGAGGGGGTGAGAGAATTAAATTAGATATCTAAGCACCGAAATGGAGAGCCTTTGAAAAAAAAAAAAAAAAAAAGAAGAAAAAAACCCACAGATAAGGAGGCAGCCTGTGTTCCCCCCTCCCTTGTATTTTTTTTTTCCTTTCCCTGGGAGCTCCGGGCTGGAGATTTTGCAGGTGTGTCATCCGATCCATGGCTCGCATCGATCAAAACGGTGCCAATGCATATTTAATCAGCGAGGGGACCCCGGCGGCATTATGGCCGTCATGCCCGCATTGAATGGACTGTCAGGCGCGCTGAATGCGCGCCCACCCCCCCGGCGGCCCCGTTGTTTGGGGAGCTTCTGCATCTTGTCTGGGCGGCTAAAAGTTTCTTTGTTTTTAGCTGGTGATGCATACAGCGCCGCTGAGGGGAATACAAACAAGTGGAGTCCTAAAGTGTTTATTTTGTCTAGGCGAAAGGGCTAGGAGCGAGCCGAGTCCTCCGGGTAACGGGTTTTTGCGTCCCTTGGAATTAGGGGGGGGAGAAAGAAGGAAAAAAAAAAAAAAGAAAAAAGCAAGGGTGGTTGCGTGCTGATGTTGACTTTTGGAATATTTTGCTCTAACAAACC
>JAWLRI010000284.1:281637-297624 GCA_034781795.1 Crypturellus tataupa
GTTCCTTCCTTCCTTCCTTCCTTCCTTCCTTCCTCTCTCTTTTTCTGTCTCTCTCTGTCTCTCCCTCTCTTTCTTTCTCTCTCTGTTTCTCTGTCTCTCTTCCACAGGGCCATGGGTCAGACTTTCCTTTCGCAAGCAGGACTACAAGAACAGCGTGCAAGAACTTGTCAGTCTTTCTGTGCGTACAACAGGGCTCTCTGTGAGTCTAGCGTTCAGAGACCCGTCACATATTAAGTCTCAAGTCCCAATCTGCCTCCGTAGGGTTTCGAGCCTGCGGAGAGGCACAGAGGGTGCAACACAACCCGCTGATGCCGAGCGGGTGTCCGACACGGTCGGCGGATGCTGCTGCTCCATGCGGCGGTGCCCGCAAAGGCAAAGCTGCAGCTGCAGGAGCGTCCCCAGTGCACAGGGCGAAGCACAGGGGCGGCATCAGGCCGAGCAGTGACGTCTCCTGCGCGCGCTGCTGCCGCACCGAGCTCGTCCGCGCCGCTTTAATTGCGGGACGGCAAATTCTCCTTCGAGAAGTTGGTAAATTCTCCCATTTGAAGTGAGCAGGGCCGCATTCATCACTCCAGCTGATTGCAGACGGGTGCCAAACTCGCCGCTCAGGCAGTTTCTGAGCAGGGAGAGGCATTTATCTGAAAAGTAAAAATGCTGAGTGCCCAAACCGAATGCTTTTTAGTTTTAATGTATTCTTGCTGCTTTGAGCTGCAAGTACCTTAACGGCGCGGCAGGAAATGAAAGGCACATTGTTCTTTGTAACATTAAAAAAAAAAAAAAAGAAAAAAGAAAAACAATGATGTACCGTAACTCACAGAACTCGTTTTTCAACCCTGCAGTAATTACACTGGACTTGCAAATATCATCTGTGGATTCTTTGCTTAAGTAGGGCCGGACTTGGGTATTAAATTGAAAAAAAAAAGAGCAAGCTTTAAGTATACACTTGCTTTTCCATGCTTAAAGCATGAAGGAAGAAAATCTGGTCCTCAAGTTGTAGAGGGAGAGCAGTATTGGGGGTATATGAAAGAAAAGTTGCCTTCTTCGCTACACGAGCTGGTCATGCCCAAGATTTTAACTAGAAAAAAGTTATCTCCTCCTGAAGCTCTTCATGTTCCCAGGTCGTGCTTGGTGCTCAGGCTCCACCAGCTCAGAGGGGGTCGGACGTCTCCCTGCCCCTCGGAGCAGCAGTAGACCTGGATGCCAACCACGTTGATGCCTTCCACCCCGGAGATGCTGCACAGAGGTGTCCAGAGGTGCCCGTGGGGTCTTTCCCCCCAAGGAGCAGCAGGTCTAGGCCGTTCCCTATGTGCAGGTCCTGATTTCCACCCACCGAGGGTCAGGGCTCGCGCGATGCTTCTGAGCGCTCAGTGAAACCAGTGCTGATAAAAAGGGTGTCATCTCAGGTGGCTAACTCGGTGAAACACCTCGTTTGCAGCACATAACCAAGCGCACAGAGAAGGTTTCCTACCCGTTACAGTTGCAAGTGGGGTTTTATTAGCGCTGTCGCATCACTTGCATCATAATCCCGTAAATGCAGGAAGACCCTCCTCTCTTGTTTACACTCTAGCGCTCGGAAGCCTTCGTAGCCTCAGGGACTCGTCTAAAATAAACGGTACTTTGGAAAAAAAAAAAAAAAAAAGGAGCCCTGAGCATTTTCAGCAAGGAATCTCATAGCTGGCGACGAAGCCGCAGCTCACGGTGATGCCAGCTTGTTTGCACCTTTGCAACATGCCAGGAGGAAACTGTGGGTGGATTTGCACCTCGAGGGATGGCACCGTGTGCTGGGACGTGCAGCCTGGCCAGGTTGGACACCGGGGCTGCACGGGGACATCCCAGCTGGCCATGGGCTGTTTGGGTCCAGCCTGCCTTTCCCGGAGGCGCCGCATGCACTCAGCTGCGTTGCACAAGTTATATCTCGTTTAAAATTAACTTCTGTGCAACTTCGTCCTGCTTTTTTTTTTTTTCCATATTATTTGATTTCAGCTAGATCGCAGCAAGAACTAGAAAGTTTTGACCATAATAGTCTAAAACTGAAACTTTGCTGCGCTCGGCTGTATTTCCCCGGCAGTTTCATGGCTCTCACAGAGAAGCGCCTGAATAACCAGCAATGAAAGTGCCGGGTTTTTTCCTCCCTCACTGCCTTTTCACTGAGCTTGGCCCTGCAAGACCCCGCGACCCTGCGATGGCAGTGGCGCGGGATGTCACCCGTCCACGTCAACCCATCGAGACGGCCCTGGGCAACCAGGGCGGCCTCCACGGGGCCCAGCGTGACCCGTGGGGGGTGACAGAGGCCCCTGGTTCTCGCAGCCGCTGCCCATTAACCTCCACAAGCAAAACGTCCCCATGGGAAAAAAAGGAATCCGGAGCAGGCAAGGATGAGAGGAGATGTTCAAACATGAGTTGAACGCTCATAGCAGGACAAAGCAGCGCGGGAGAGGCAATGGGGGGCGAGGAGGACAAGGCGGCCTGAGTAGTTATGTATTTTTTTATTTCGCTGAGCCTTCCCACTGGATAAGGTGCATAAATACAGCTGCGGTTATTCCAAGTGGTTTCAAAATATGTTTTTATGCCGTTGCCACGCTCCATGCCGCGCGCTTACAGGGCAGATAAGAGCGAGGGCCGCGCGGAGGGCGCCAAAAGCCAAAGCGCGGTTCTAAGCCTGATCTTTCCTACGCCTCCCCAGCCTCCAAGTTTGACTCCTCCAACTGAGGTCTCCCTTATCCCGGCCGGACCGTACCCTGGGCACGATGTGGCGCAGCAAAGCTGCTTCTGCTGCGCCCGCGTTTTCATTCCCTCCATCTGATGCGAGTTCTGTGAACCACAGTAAAACGCGATAATTGGTGGTTTAATTCTTTTAGGGTGTGCGGATTAATTGAAAAGGCTTGAACTATAAATACAGGGCCTGCGGATAAAAGCACACTCCGAAATCAGGCGCTTTATCCGGCGTATTCATTACTTGACATCCGTGTCGGTGGTGTCTCTGCGTGCTGGGGCCGGAGCAGCGCAGGGCACCGCGGGGCACGTAGGAGAAGTCCTTGGTGGAGGTTTTGGTGAAACTGCTATGGGTTAAAATGTGTCCGCCGGGATGCTCCGCACCAAGCCGGAACCTCCCCGCTCCTTAGTCGCACCCAGGAGCGCGAGCACCTAAACCAGGAGCTTCTGCTGCTTCTGCCGGACTTGGGGTCATTCAGCTGCTCCTGCCGCGAGTGGAGCAGGAGCATCCAGGCCTTCCCAGCCTCGGCAGCCGCCGTGCCGATGTGCGTCATTATTTACGCCTTCGTCTGCGTCTGCGGGCGAGTTGCACCCGTTTTTACACGGACACGGTGCTTTTCGTTCGTAAGGATCCCGACCTCAGCGCTCGTCTGCGGTTTGCGCGCTCAGAAAAACCCTGCGGGCGCACGCTGCGGACGCAGGGGTTAATCAGGTGGTTTCCAAGTAGCCTTAATTATGTAAATCTGAAGTTGCGGACGGGGAGCGAAAGCAGCTGCGTGAAGAATGTGCTTGCAGCAAGTTCAGCGGCGGCTCCGCGCAGGGCAGGGCTGCTGCACGTGCGGCGGGAAGGGGGAATTGGGGAAGGAAGGGCCCGGGGGGCTCCTGGAGCAGCCTCATCCCTCCTGTAGCCTGTGGGTACCGCGCCGTGGTGGGACCGGGCACGGAGTAAGCGGAGGCAGAGGGCGGCCGGCACGGCACGGACAGCCCCGCTGCGAGGCCAGGCCGTAGTGCGAGCGAAATGGAAAAATACCAGCCCTGTTTCTTGGAAAGTGAGAAGACTTTTATTTGCAGCGGCTCGCAGCTATTTTCCCAGGAGCGAGGCGGCCCCGGGGGCGCGAGGCTCCCGCTCCCGGCCCGCAAGGGCGCCCGCGCCGCTCGCCTCCCTCCTGCGCCTCTTCCCTCATCGTGAGCTGGTTCTCGGGGCCCTGGCGTCATCCAGGGTGCTCAAGCGGTGCCGGCGGTGGGAGGTGCCGCTCGCCACGTGCCCTTCACGTCTCCTGCCTTCATGTTTTTTCCGCCAAGCGCTGTTGCGACAGAGGAAAATGCTGAAGTTGGACAGTTGGGAGTTACTGCCGAGCGCGTGCCGTAAACTATCCCATCCCTCGGCCTTCTCGCCGTCTCCCCCGGCCTGCTGAGGCCGAGTGATTTATAAAACGCCTGAACATTCTTGAGTGAGTTCACACCATCACCTCCAGGCACTGCTGAGGAGCCCGAGCAGGGGGGGAAGCGCAGATCTGATAGCGGGTGTTTTGCTCGGGAAGAGAAATAAAAAAACAAAACAGAACATTTAGCAGCCTGGTTACATTTAAAGGAGCCAAGCTTCCTGCTAGGAGCTGGAGTGGAGCCGTAGTCGGTGCGGTGCTTCGCAGTAAACAAGGGACGCGCACGGTTGTGGCGTTTCTTTATTCTCACACCCTGCCATTGTTTTGTGTTTTCCTAAGTTTCAATTAATCTAATCACCTTAGAGTGTCTCTCGCTTAGGCGTCTAATCAACCTCCCGTCCTCGCTCGCTGCCGCTCGCGGCGCGGGGTCTCCTGCAAACGGCACTGCGGCGCGCGGAGCGGCACGAGGCCGGGCCACTTTGCTGCGTGTCTTCTCCTGAGGTCACTGAGGAGGGATGCTTCTTATGGAGCACGTAATTCGCTCCGGCACTGAGAATCCAGGCTCCTGTCCCTCATGTTCTTCTGCTTCTGTTCCCTGCGCTTAGAATTGCCTCTAACAGAAGGTTCTTGGACAGCTGCTTCCCCATCTGAAAACCTGCTGGTGTTTGGGGGGGCGTCCCCACCTGACCAGCTTTGCAGGACAGGCCACCTGCAGTCTTCCCACATGTTCCACCTCAATGTCCTTAAAAATCAGGGAATTCACTCTTAGGAAATTTCCGATAAGAGCATGCCAAGAGGCAGCCTCGCTCCCCATGCTGGCCAGAGCGGAGCCAGGTTGGCCGTGTCGTGGGGCAGGTAGTTGGAGCCGTAGGACATAAGCAGCAGCAGAGGGACCCGTGTTGGGATGGGGTGACCACGGCGGAGGGGGAACCCCTCAATCTTTGGTGAGGGAAGACTTATAAAAGTGGGATGGTCGTTGTCAGCAACTCAGTTTTTAAAAAACTACATGAAAGCCTGGAATAAAAGGGGCTGGGAAGCAGATTGCTGATTGCTGCCTGCCATGGCCATGAATGATGCATCTGCAGTAACGCCGGGAGCCGTCCACTCTTAGGAGGAGGCAGAAGTAAAGATCATCCCGCGTACAATATAAATGCAAGTTGTTATTACTACTATTGCTATGTCAGCTGTAAACTGTTCCCACGAGAACGGAGATGCAACATCATTGAAAAAGAATGTCTTACTGTGAAATGGGCAGCAGAAACACTGTGGCATTATCTGCCGGGTAATGAATTTACCTTGGTGACAGATCATTATGCCCTCCTGCAAATGAACCAGATGAAGGGCAGGGACACAAGGATAACTCAGCAATGCTTGTATTTTACCGTCTTCTGAATTTTAAATAAAAGAGTAGCCAGATAGAAATGTAAGGGTACTGAAGCACGGCGTCTCAGGAGACTTCACCAACAGCAAGATATGGGCAAGAAAGCAAGTTTTCATTCAGATCTGAGCTAACATGGTAGTCTGGACTTCTAGCACTTGGATTTCATCCCACCTAACTATAGAAAGAAAATTTGGCACCTAAACTGTTAGCTTAAAATTAGTTTAAAGATTCTGTCTATAATCAGCAGAGAGACTGGGTCATCCAGTGGTTCATCCTTCTCTCTCTGTGGGACATTTAGGGCTCTAGGACAGATGTCCTTCAGGTTAATATTGCAGTATCTCCCGATCTGAGATTCTGCTGCTTAAGGCAGTTTCCCAGCCCGCTGCCATCCTCACAAGCAAGAAGTGGATTAAAGAAACCCACGTGGGCTGCAGGAGCAAAGGTGGATCCAGCAAAGGCGCCTTGGCCTGGCTGAGGAGCTCTTGGCTGCAGGAGGGCGGGCAGGGGCTCTGCCGCACGCTTGCACTTGCTCCTCGTGCTGGTTTTTCCCTTGACTTGTGCAGAAAGGGAGGCTCCGCTCGAAGACAAATCACCGTCCGCGGGTGAGAAGTGTTTGTGAGCTCTGTGGAGGAATGCGTCGAGGGGTGGGCATGCTGGCAGCGAGAACTTCCTCCTTAACTCTCCAGTGAAGTTTTGTTCGGAGCTGCCCAGATGAAGCCATTATTCAAAAGCAGAAATGTTCCGTTCCGTTTCTTGTTTTCATTCTTTTATGTGTCTGGGGACTAAACGGTTCTGAAAGAGAGCCCATTCTCACAGGCTGCTTTGCCTAATGCGCAGACAAGAGAGGTTCAGCTATTCCAGTTGCGATGAGATAAGGATCTGAACTGTTGGGATCTCGTCCATCCTGAACTGAACTCCGAGCCTCCCAAAGTCTATCTGTCTCTGTTTTTTCCCTGTATTTCTGTATTTCGGTAATGCAGGCCAAAAAAGAACGGAGAAGAAATGGGTGTTTATGCGTAATGAACCGTAAGGGATGGTTTTCCGTTTCCCCTGAGGAGCTTTAGTGAGGTGCAAGGGTGCCGGTGAGCGGGATTCCTCCTCCCCGTTGCGTCTCCCTGCGTCTCCTCGGTGGCTCCGTGCGGGATCGGCGCCGTGGAGGCACGCGGTGCGGCGGGGACGCGCTCGGAGGCTGGCGCTGAGCCAGCCCCTGCCTGTCCCTTTCCTCTTCCTTTCCCCTCCAGGACGTGCACGGAGGCCGCGCCGCGCTCCGGCGGCGGCATGAGCGTGGGGGACAGGCTTAACCCTGCCCTAGGAGCCGGGTCCCACCGCAGAGCTGTGATTTATGGCTTCCTCCTGCCAGCGAGAGGCAAGAAACCTCTCCCAAGGTGGTGGCGTTGGGAAAGGCCCAGCTTCCTTTCTGGGCAACGCGTGAAACCAGATGTGGGCAGGGGCAGCCCTTCCGCACGCTGCCGTCGGCTTTGTTGAGCTTGGATCCCTCCAAACAGGCTCAGAAGGAGCAAACTCGGAGGCACTTGGGCTCCAGCCGGCGGCAGATTACGCAGGGGACAGAGAAAATAAATTTGGTCGCTGTTCGGGGCTGACCTTGGACCTGGGAGAGCGAACGCCCCTCTCGCAGCCGCGTGTGTCTGCCGAGCACAGCAAACACGAAGGGGGTCACCGGCCCTCCCTGCCGGAGTCTGGAGCGCTGGGCTGCCCACCCAAGAACTTGTTAATAAACGTCCGTTCTCAGCCTGCGCCGGAATGCAGACAGGGCATCCTGCCCTGCAAAACACAGACCCCGAACGGAGCTCCCAAGGAGCCTCTCGGCCACGCCGCCGAGCTCGGCTGCCGCTCTGCACATCCAGCGCTTCTCTGGATCGGAGCTGCCGCTTTGGGAATTCCCCACCAGCACCTTGTGGGTGTCCTCATCCGCCGCGCTCCGTGAGCGCAGCTGCCTCCCGAGCCCCGCGGGCATCAGTTCCTGGGAAGTCTGCGGATAAGTCGGTCTTCCTCGGTACTCGGGGCAGGTAGAGACTGGCTGAGAGACAGGAGAGCCTGGAGGGTGTCATGCAGGATGCATCATCTGTGGAGGCTTTGCAGGTGGTGCCCACGTAGTCTTGGTACCCCGGGCAGCCCCGTGCTTGCATCAGGCCTACTGCGTGCCCCAGTGACACAGGGGTTAAGAGAAGACCCCAATTTTCACATTATTAAGTGTGCACATGCAGTTTAGGATGCTGCAAGGTCCCAAAGCTCCTGAGGTTCCTCCAGCCCTGAGAGAACTCCGTGAACATGTCCCTAGTGATGGGGACAGTCTAGGACAGGCATTGTGCATAAACTGGGCATTATGGACCAGACCTCAAATCCGTAGGATTCCTTGTGATTGAGACAAAGCCCTGTTTGGGATAGGATTTCTGAGTCCTGTTTTTGATTTCAGTGCTGCATTTTTTCCCTACGCACTTAGGGGTGATGTGTCCTGTTGCACTGTGGCTCTTGCAGAGGCGTTTCCCTCCTCGATCTCAAAGACAACTAACATGTAAACCCAGCAGGAGTCCATCTGCCAGGCACTAAAATTCCCCAAATGGAGGAATCCGCAGGGGGAGGCCGGTGCAGCAGGACGCCCTGCCGTGTCCGACCGCAACCCTTCCCGCGCGGCGCCGCGGGGAGCCGGGGCTGCCAGGAAGGGACGCGGAAAGGCCGGGGCTGCCGAGGTCACCGGGATTTGTGTCCGTGCGGCCCCAGGGGCCGGCGGCAGGAAACCTGCCTCCCCGCTCGCCGGCTCCGCTCCCGCGCACCGGCCTTTCCCAGGGCCAAGGGAATTCGAGGAGAATAAAAAATAATAATAACTATATATATATATATATATATAAAAGCCACCTCTTTTTATAGTCCCTGAGTTCTGTGGATCCACAGGACTTCCTGGGAGTGCAACTAGCTGCTGCCCGCTGGAATAGCCACAGTCCTTATACTAATATTATTAGCATTAGTATAATTATAATTATAGCACTAGCATTATACAAATTAAAAAGGTGTATTTACATGCGGCACTTGTGTAAACTTGAGTGTGGTTTTAAAGAACCTGCATGCTTATAATCCATATGTATCCTGGCTTTATTGGGAGTGGGCTTTTCCATGCGGGTTGGGTTCTTGAGCACAAGGGAGCTCACGACTTTATGTCCGATACTTCCAGGGCATTGGAATCATCCTGATTTTTCATTCCACTGTCTAAAATTATTTTAAAAATACTATTTTTCCCCCCACCCGAGAGTATTTCTATGGCAATTAGAAGCTGCCCTGTGTTTATTAGGGAGCAATGAGTGTTCAGTGTGATGAGTAGTGTGGGGAGCGCAGAGACAAGTCAGATGCTTCTCGGCGCTCATCAAAGTGGCCCGGCTGCCCAGAATGACTGTTCTTGATACTCGTTTCATGATAAACTTCCCCAGAACATGATGTTACGGGGGAAAAAAAAGCTGACCCGCTCTGAGAAAGGCGCAGGTGACACAGTTGAGTCAGCAGTTGCAGCGGCGACACAGGCTTGCGCTTGTAAAAAAAACTCCCCGTTGGACTTGGTGTCATTTGCATGAGTGTTTCGCCGCCTCGAACAGTGTCGCTGCGAGTGCCCCACTTCGTGCGCTCGCTCAGAAGCGGCTCAAAGGCACCCAAAATCTTTGCTAGATGGGGAGGAAGTAGCATCCTGGCCTTGAAAGCAGTTGTGGTCACAAAACTTCCCCGTTGCACAAGTGAGTCGTCATCGAGGTGCCAGCGCCTGCAGCGAGCGCTGCTCTCACGGGGGGACAGGATGAGCATGGGAAAAAGGGAGGCCCCCACGGGCGCCGCGGGATCCTGCTCCCCTAAAAGAGTGTTTAATTGGTGACGTTGCAAGCGCTTCCCCGAGCACCAGCGTCGCGGCATTCATAGGTGGAAAGTACCTCACGCTGCGTCTGAAATATCAACGGGGTTTAAAAGAGGGCTTTGTGCTTCACTGTGGACCTTTCTCAGCCTCCTGCAGATGGTCCCGCTCGCTGAAAAGAGACACGACTCGGGAGACGTGTGGACCTCCACGCTCCTCCTTGTGCTGCTCTAATCCCGCTTTACACCCAGAAAGGCCTTTGCCCCGTAAGCCCTTTCCCTCTTTCTCCGAAATATTAAAATTATTTTCCTGAGTGTCATACCACATTAAAGCAGGATGAAAACGGGCTTAACAATTGCTGGCATGGGGCTTCGCTACAGCATGTGTGTCACAAATCATGTCACTTTTCAGCAATAGGGCTGCTGCCAGCGGGAGGCTCAGAAATGCTCATGTTAATCAAAAATTTTAATTTCAAATCAAATTGACAGTTTACACATGGTGAGAAATGCTTCTCACCATGTGATATTTCAGTATGCTACGCTGGGCAAAATGGGTGCACTTCCCTGTTAAGAATTTTGACTGCAGGATCTGCAAATTTATGGGTTTCCGTGTACCGGGGCTGGTGAGGAGTTGATCTAAGGGAGCCCCTTGGAGAATAGGAGACAGAAGGGGTTTCATGCAGCCTGGCACTGGCGAGCCGCTGCTGGCACACGCTGCTGGAGGAATGACAGGTATTCAATAAACATCACTATGGTTAGGAGGAAGATTTAAAGCAGGGAGGGGCTGCGGGGCCATAAACGGGAGTTGAAACAAATGTGCTTGTTTCGGGCTGCGAGGAGCCGGAGTGGCACGAAGCGACTCTGAAATATCTGCAGGTTGGTTGCAGGTTGCTCGCAGGTTGGCTGCGGTGTTCATGAGGTCAATATGAGGGGCTACGTGCGACTCCGAGGAGACTTCCAAGTCTCCATGGGCGCAAAAGCCCATGCGACTTAGTGGACCAAACCTGGGAGGCAAAATCACGGGTGGTATTTGGTAGGAATAAGAGCAAGGAGAAGGGATGGAGCATGCGGACCTGCCCCAGGAGCCGCATTCCTGCGTAGAAATGGTGGGATCGGGGTTGTATTGGATCATACCGTCCTCCACCAGTCTCCTGGAGCAGCCGGATCCGCTCCAGCTCCAACCCGGCCGCTCCTCCGTGCTCACCTGGACGTGGAGTCGTCCCTAGGACCGAAGCACCAGGGACCTTGGAGGCCGCGGCTGTCATTGCCCGTGGAACCAGAGCGGATGGAAAAAGATTTGAAGATAAATAACTCCGTATTATTATTTTCAGGAAGAGAGGCTTTTCTTTTTATTACTCTTTCTGTTGTTAGAGGCCATAAATATTGTGGAATGGTTATCCCAGTATAGATTTTGTCACACTTGGTTCGAAAGGGTTTTGAGGAGCACATTATTTTATAAGCTGCCAAATGAGTATGAGCATTTGTAATGATACTTATTCTTTTTCTTTTCTGAAAACAGAAACAGAAATGGGTTAATTTAAGACATCCGTTGTTTCTCAAGCCATAGAGTCCTAAATGATATTAATGCAGCCAATATACTTATTGAAATATCCATATAGTAGAGGTGGAGATTATTAATTTTTATGGTAGTATGAGACAACCTTAATTCTTTTCTCACCTAAAACAGTCCCAAAAAGTACACTATAATGTTAGGAGTCATCGGAAGTGAGAACTATGCTGGACTTGTATGAGCTTGTAATGGTTCCCATTGCATGATCCTCCTCAAAAGTGATCTTGAAGGGCTTTGGGTGTTGCCAGAGACCTTCATCCTCGTGGGAGAGGAGCAGTCCCCGTGTCCTCTGCTTGGACTCTACTTGACATGATTGATTCCAACCCGTGATGGGTTCATTAGCGGTAATAAGTCGCCATTAATTTCACTATCGCTGTGCTTGGGTGTACAACGAGCCGGAGCCCTGCGGATCCCGGCAGGTCAGGGCGCTCCGACGCCGCCGGGCTGGAGCTCGGATACCGGGAACGCGCCCGGGAGCCCTCGCGGCCATTCATCCTCCACAATAAAAAAAAAGAAGAAAGGAAAAGGAAAAGCAAATAACTTACCAGTGCTTCTGCATGTCGGGAAGGGTTAACAAAACTTCCATTCTCACACTCTATTAAGCCAGGACCAGGAAACAATTTCTAATCAGCACCGGGATCTGGGCAGGGATTGTGCCGCCTTTTGTCGGCGGCCGCGCTCCGTGTTCCCCATTCTGCGGCGCTCACTTCCAGCTGTTGTCATTGAAATCCCACATAATCTCCGCGGGTCAAAGGGCAGTCACCCATGACTGCCGCTGTTAGGAGGTTATGCTGATTTCTGTTGTCAAATATTGGCCCTTTTCTCTTTCAATCACTCCCATTCGTCTGCTTTTTTTTTTTTTTTCCTCTAAACAAGAAAGATCCAGCCTAGAATTGTATTACATGACTTTAAAGCCTTAAAAGTGCTCCCCTTTTGTGCCGACACGACATGCCCTGGACGGCCTAATTCGTTCTGTGGTGGCCCACAAAGGATGCAGAAGCAGGTAGGCGAGGAGCAGCCGCCGGGCTCCTCCGCGCTCGTGCAATGTGCCTGGAGTGCGCTGCTGCCCTGGCATTAACATCAAATTGGAAATAACAAACCTAACCAGGAGTGGGAGCACTTGTGGGGGACAAAGAGAGGTTTCTGTATCAACATTAATGTGCAATATCCTGCTTAAGCGCTCCTATAAAGAGCCCATGAATTAAAAATGCGGCGTAATTTACCATTAAAGGTTTATTCTGTGCAAATCGGAGGAGACGGTTTGGTGTAAAGGAAGGAAATGAGGCCGCTGTGCTGGCTCTGGGGGTCTGTCCGGAGGGTCCGGAGGTTAAATGCAGATTTCATTAGAGATGTAAGTGATATTAAGGGAGCCTGTGGCCTGTATGTGGATCCCTTGCACTGACCCTGCCTTCTTCAGGGTGATCCGGGCTCCCCAAGGAGCCTCCTCCCTCTCCCGACCGGCATGCGCCCGGAGATACCAACATTAATTTCCTAATCAATATTATTGCTCTGTGTTGGTTGTGAAGCGTGGGATTATCTAGATGGGGGATAAAACCAGAAGGAATCAAGTCGCACTTTGGGTAAAGAGGGCTTTTCTTTTTAATCGGGCATTTGGTTAAGATAATAAGCTTGAGACCCTAATTGATTATTACTATTTTAAGGCTTTAAGATGGCTATGTATAGTGAGCTGCTGGCCGCGGAAAAGGCTTCGGGAATGGTCGCTAGTCTTGCAGACCTGTCGTGTAATTTCAAAATACTCTAAGAAAAAAATCGAAGTCTCCCCAAAAGCTGTTCTCTAAAGCTTAATATGTTGTCACTCAGGCTGTGGAGGAAGAGAAATAACTGGATTTGGACGTTTTCATCTTCAAAGGATTAACTCTTCCCTGTTATTATTTAAGTTTGAATTTCAGGAAACCAATTGTGGCTCTGTTTAGAAAAGACCTCGTATATTTATGGTGCCATCAAGTATTTTATAAGAAAAATAATCGTGTTGGATTACATAAGTAAACCTGCTAATTAAATGACAATAATACCTTGAGCACCCTGAAAACATCTTCTGATATTCAATTAAGGAACAAAAACCCAATGAACTTTAACCTATAGACCATATTCAGACCCTCTACATAAAAGTAATTGCATCAGTCATGATTTTCTCAAGCTACAACACAAGCTCTTGATTGGTAGAGCAACATCTGAGACTCCTTTTTCAGCATTAATTGGGAAAGCAGACAATACTCTCCCTGTAAACTAGATTTTAGGACGAAGGTTAGTTGCCTTTGTACACGTTTACTCATTGAAGTAGGAATGTTTGCTTAATAATTCAAAACAAATGGCATTAGACAAGAAGCCCTAATCCTGATTTCCTCTCTGCCAGGGTAAATTAGGAGAAAATCGGGAGTGATTCTGTTTGGTCTGCGTAGAAAGACTTGTTTAAAACTTCTGCGAGATCACGATTAGAAATCCCAGCCTTTTTTTCCTTGCTTTTTCTTTACCGGCATCGAGGAGGAGAATATGCCGTTTGCATTGTGAAATTTCTCTGCAATTGAAGTAGTTTTCAAGCTGTAGCAAGATGCTTTTCGTGTGGTGCTTGTTATGATGGCATTGTACCCCATTTGTGTACTACACCAAACGTGTGAGGGGGTGACTGTATATTAGTGATTAGGCAGCTTCCTTATGTGCTTCATTCAATTTGGCCTTATTAATCTGCTTTTTTTCCTCGGGGGCGTGGAAAAAAGGGTTCATCCTCGTGTATTCGACTCAAGCGAGGTCTTGTGTGAGGATGTAACTCGTGAGGACTTGGCTGGCCGCAGGTTTGGGTTGAAAGACGTGATTCAGCAGAGCAGAGAAGTCCCTGCTCGAGCGTCCCCAGCCCGTCTCGTTCAGCAGAGCAAATCCGCGCGCGCGCCCCGCGGCGCCTGATTAAAACCGAGCGCGAGCGCCGACCACGCTGCTGAGTCAGGGCCTGCCTTGCCGCGCAGGTGCCTAAAGTTCTGCCCAGAATTTCCGCTCTGCTCGGTTGTGCAAAGCGACGATTCGCGAACCCTCGTCCTGAACACCTGCTTCACCACCAAAATGCGGCGGCAGCGCAAGACCGCGGGGATCCCGGAGCCGCAATTTCTGCGGCCTGTCGCTGGGATGGCGAACAAAAGCAGCGCGGCGCGCGCGTTTCAGTGGAGTGCTCTGTGAAAAATAAATCTTGCAAGCTTTCAAGATGTTTAATCATCTTTTCAGTAAAGGATCTCTTTACTGCTCACATCTGCATACGTAATTGCTTAACTTTACCTATTTTTTTCTCATTCAGAATTAAGTGGAACAGCCAAATTGATACAGTTTTTGCATTCTGGCCTTTGTTAATCGGCGCAAAGTGTTTGCTTTAACATCTCTTGTCAATCACGCTATTTCCCAGCCATTCTTCTTGTAGTTGTTTAGTTTCTTTACCCGCTTTCTACCATTTTACTTGTAGCATTACTAGGGAAGACAGCTCAGCAAAGCCTGTAGCGTGAGGAGAGCTGCAGCCAAGGGCATTCCCGTGGCAAGGATCTACGTGGTACTAACGATGGGCAAGATTAGCCCCCGATTTCCTAATGTTTGCAAGCAGATAGCACAGCGGCCAGTTGTGAAACTCACCTTTCACTTGTGAAATGTTTATTTTCACTGAAGAAGAGTGCAAATCTAATCACTCCTCTTACGTGCTGCTGTTTCATGATTACTGTTTCCCGATCGCACGTAAGAAATATCCCTACATTACTGAGGGACACCCAGCAAATTCCAGTTTTACGAGTGATAAAGTTAGCAGCCCCGAGCTGTTGCTACGTGTGCTTGCTCAGAGTGGTTTTACCTGAAGTGTGGTTGTTAATTTTATTTTTTCACTCACATATTTAAGCTTCTCCTGCAGCCCTAGCGTGGTAGGAACCTGTTTGAGGGGTCCAGGTGGAAGTGGACACCAGAGCAGAGGCAATATGGTGCGCGGTGCAGGAACCCCGCGTGCCAGATGGCCGCGGCACCGCTCAATGCGCTCCTGGAAGTTACTCCGATGCGATGGGGATGAGCACAGTACGAGAATTTATATAGCATAGACCGGCTTCCCCGCAAAGGGCTCAAAACTGCAGAGCATTAAGCATCCTGGCTCCCGTCCAGCAAGGCACTTAAGCATATGCTTAATTTTAGGCACATGAGTGGTTTCAGTGAAGACCTAAGAGAATTATTTTTAATTCACAGATCATTTAATTCAATAGGCAGGTCTGCTGCAGCATATGAAAAGTAGATCTTCATATTAAAAATACTTGGGAAATTGTCAGTGAACAAACATTGTGTATGGCCAACAAGCATTGCTAAAAAGCGGGATGGCAGAGTCATCACCTTGATTAGGGCACAGGGCAAAGGCTGTCAGCAAAGCCACCTACAGTTACCTCTAAGTTGAAAATAAGGGAAAATAAAGACTCGTAAGAACTTTTTTTTTTTTAATTTGAAGGAGAGAAAAATTTATTCTCCGGATGTAAATAAAAACCTTGCTTGCAGATTGAAGAATTTGTTTGTGTTGAATTTCAGCATCAATTTCAATATTTTATAGTACATTGATCTACAGCTGGAGCATGACAGATTTGTGTATATTTATATGTTTGTGTACATAATACATATGTATACACACATACACAGGGATGCCCAGGGAGATCCGTGCGCACGGTTTGGAAGCTCCTAGTTACTGCTGCAGTAGAGGGGCAGGCCTGGTGCGGGGCCTGACTGCAGCGCCCGGCAGCCCAGCTCACCGGTACCAGCCCTGCGCTCACCCAGACCCGGCTCCCACACCCTGCTGCCTGCTGCCTTCCTTGCCCTCTTTATCTTTCTTTCTTTCTCTCTTTCTTTCTTTCTTTCTTTCTTTCTTTCTCTCTTTCTCTCTTTCTTTCTTTCTCTCTTTCTCTTTCTCTTTCTCCCTTTCTCTCTTTCTCTCTCTTTCTCTCTTTCTTTCTTTCTCTCTTTCTCTCTTTCTCTCTTTCTCTCTCTTTCTTTTTCTTTCTTTTCTTTTCTTTCTTTCTCTCTTTCTTTCTTTCTTTCTTTCTTTCTTTCTTTCTTTCTTTCTTTCTTTCTTTCTTTCTTTC
>JAWLRI010000284.1:297658-318111 GCA_034781795.1 Crypturellus tataupa
CCTTCCTTCCTTCCTTCCTTCCTTCCTTCCTTCTTTCCTTCTTCTCTCTCTCTTTCTCTTCCCCTTCCTTTCCTTCCTTTCCTTCTTCTCCAACATCCCCACCTCTATTCCTCAGCACAAGATCCCTTTCCTCCCCCTTGCCTGCAGCAGAACCTGTTTCTTCTCAGGCAGCCCCAAAGCAATCCCCAAGGGGCAGTGACATGCAGTTCAGCTCAGCTCAGCTCAGTTCCCTTCAAGCAGGCGCTTGGGGAGCGGGGAGGCCCAACCGGACAAGCCGCGGAGCAGATGGTGCCGGGCGGAACATTCCCTAATATATGGAATAACATACGTGTGTGTGCGCGGACATGGGTGCCTCTAAGTAGGACATCCCTGGAAGGTCCCCCTGGTCCTGCGGGCTGGCAGGACTTGGCGCTTCTTTCCGTAATCTCCTTATCCCGAGATTTCTCCTCTGACCCCGGTTCCGGGAGCGGGCGCGGGGATGTCCCGCGCATCCCGCCCCCCCGGGCTGCCGCCGGGGAGCTGCGCCTTTTGTCATTGATCAGACCCGTGAAAATTAAATGAACATTTGGTGGTAGACATGTTTTCAGAGGAGAGGGAAAATACTGTTATGTAAAGTGTAATAACATTGTGATACGCAGCGCAGAGGCAGTGCCTGCACGGAGGCGGCGGCTCCGCGCTGCGCCCTGCATCCTAAAGACACTCAGAGCTCCAGCTCAGCACTTTTCTTAAGCAGACATTTATTTTTCTTTTCCAAAGCTTGTTTTAAATGCTAGATTTTTTTTTTCCCTATGAGAAAGGAATTCGTTTTAAAGTAGGGTGGGTTTTTTTGCTGCTGTTTTAAGATCTCCCTAGCGTAACCTTAGAAAAAGAAGAGTACATCTTTAAATCTTGTTTTGTTTGAATGAATGGGTAGATAATCCTGATCAGATGTTTCTTTAGAGAATAATGTTTAAAACGATTATGGAACTTAGCTGTCCTGCTTGTTTCCTAGGTACAGTATTTTCATTTCAATTGTGAAGTCATTAGGGGTCATCCAAGGTAACCGGTTATTAAAATAGTCCTCTTTTGTTTCAGGTTTCCTGTTGAGATGCTTTAACATGTAAAAATCTCCCTGCTGATGTGTCACGTTAGCTCTGCTAACCTCGAGATAGGAACCACAAAGCAGCCTACGTAGCTGTATGACTAGCTACCCACCTACATAAACAATAATTAGTGCTAAGTGGGAAATTAGATGTCACATTTTAAATCTAAATGAAACTAAAGTATTTGAGAATACCGTCATTAAATGCTTCAAGCTAATCGCTGTTCTCTCACTCTGTTTGTTTTGTAGGACATTTGGGCTTCCAGGACAGTTTTGTCACATCAGGTGTTTTCAGTGTGACTGAGCTAGTAAGAGTCTCACAAAGTAAGTATCGCGCTGCGGATGCTCTGCGTGGCTTCTGCAATCCCCAGGGTTTTTTGTTTTTTACCTTGATTCTTATCATGTCCCTTCCCCAATTCAGAAATTGTCTCTTGAAAACTGAGTGTCTTCTCCCTGCTTCGCTCCAGTGACACTGTGTTTATTTGCCACAACTGTTAATGCAGAAAAAGCAGTATAATATTTAAATATATATACAAATAGTAGTCATATAGTAATTTAGATATGTATAATTCTGCAAATTTGTTTGTGGGAATTGCCAAACCACTGTGGTACGCAGCTGCAGATGGGCAGGTCCTGTGCAAGCGCAGCAGCCTGTCTAGACAGAGGAGCTTGCAGGTGGATCCCTTGCAGGATCCAAGGGCTGTATTTCAGCCAGGCCTCTGGAAATGGCCCCGCTCATGCACATCAGGTAGGAATTTTTCCTCTGGCAGCGCTGTGCACTCCGTGCCACACGTGCCTGTGTTTGCACACCTGCGCTCGGAGCCGATGCCAGCAGCCCCGGCAGCCTCCTCTCCCGTTCCCACAGACGCCGCTTTGCAAGGGCAGCGGTTCCCCTCCGCCCCGCGGAATTTGGGCTTTCTGAAGGATTTGTTTTTTGACCTTTAGAGAATGCTAATGCCCTCAGCGTGAATGACACGCTGCAGCATGATCATTACGGGCTTGTCAATACCCACTAACAGCAGTGAATTAAGAGCACCTGTCACCACCCTGCTCCATTGATCAAAGGTGCATTGATTGGGTTCTGCTATGACATAATCCAGATAGTCCAAGGAGAGAGGACGGCAGGGAGACTCCTGCGAACCAGAGCCGCAGGACCAGCCCTGTTCCCTGCAGCTAGAGCCGAGCTGGGCAGGAACGTTACAGTCTCGCTAATTATCAACTGCGTTTCCCTTCAGAACCTCAGGGCATGCGCCCAGGAGTGGTTAGTGCAGGCAGCCACAGAGATGGCTCTGCTCCTGGATCTATGGATATCTGCTTGTATATTGGCTCTGCGCATGCAGCCCGAGTCCTTCTGGGGATGGTGCTTCGCTGGCACGACCCCAGCTGAGTGGTTTGGAGTCCCAGGCCAGAGCTCCTGTATGGGGCTTTATTTCATCTTTCGCAGAGCCTTGCACATCTGTCAGGCCCGTAACTAGCTTTCTAGTGAAAAATAGGCTGCCCGCAAGGAAAGCAGAGAGTGGGAGGAACGCGGTCAGCAGACGCGAATGCATGGGAGACAGGGTCAGAGAGCGAGTCGCTGGTTGAAAACCTGGGGGAGTTTTGTTGGAAGGACAAAGCCAAGAGGACCCAGAGGTCCTGAGGAGCTACTGAGTGCTCAGCACTCTGGAAAACCCGTTCACTTACTGGGGTGCTCCAAGGGGGCCTCGGCCAAGCGGCCGCCTTGGTCGCCGTGCGTGACTCACTGTGGGGCTCCAGCCACGCTGGCAAACCCCATTTCCACCTCCTCTGTCCATCCCCATCTCGTGTCACCTTAATTCAGCGCGAGACCCTCAGGCTTTTGCGTCCCAGAGGCCGCCCCTGCCCCCTCCGTAAGGCATCCCGCTCCTCCGCAATCTTATCTTGGCCGTGGGAGCAGAGCTGCTCTGCACTCTGTCAGCCGGCCGTCGCTCTGCTGCAGGCGCCCGCGGTCGGGGCTGCAGCCCTCGCCGCCCTCCTGCGAGTGGAACATGATAGTTTTTCCCTGATATTTTATTGCGACAAAACAAAGACGTGGTCTACCAAAAATCCTAGCGTTCAACACACATGGCAACAAGAGAGAGAGCAGGACAGGCATTGCCCCCACCGGGCACCCGCGAGGAGACGCTGGTAGGCAAAGTGACAAGATGCCGCTTTTTGCTTTGGCAGCCGGAGGAGGCGTGCGCTCTTTTTTCACGGGCTCTTTAATCACTCATGCAGCTCCAGACCTCAGGTTGATACCCTGTCCACAGCACAGCACCTCCACCAAAAATAGTGTCCCCAAGTGCGTCGGGAGCGCTCTGCAGAACTGGCTCGGAGGGAGAAGGGCCAGGACTCAATTAGCCACACGGCTCTTGGTAGTGCCCTGGGTTTTCCTTGGAGATGCCCCACACAGGGACAGGCCAGCGGTCCCCTTGTTTACTCGCGAGCTCCGGGCAGCCCACAACCCTACACGTGTGGCTTCCCGCTCGGGTGCGTCTAATGGAGAGGCTACCAACACATCCCCGTTGAAGCCAGGATGAATTTGCACGCTCACATTCAAAGAATTATTCAGCACAGCAGAGCAACAGATTAATTGCTGCGTATTTGCCTAAATTACTATGTAGGGTTTCTCCTAAAGAGCACCCTTTTCCATATAGGCCAGGCTGGGTTGCTTATGTATACTTGTGGCTTGAGCTGGGGCCAGTGCATGAGTTGCTTTGGTGCTGGGCAGCTCAGCTGCAGAACAGCCTTCGTTCAGCCTCACCGGCTGTTATTAGCAGTCCTGAGTAATGAAAACATCCACATTTTGAGTCTTTCCAAGCAATCAAGGCGAGGGCAGCAAGGAACTTGCCCTCGTGTTTAGTCCCCTGTGTCTTTCCGCACGGACTCGGTGCTGCTTTACAAGGAGGTCATCGTTGCGTATGCCCACGGTCATCCTTCCCGTGCTTGATTTCCTTAATACAAATGGTAGAAATATGTGATTTCCCACAGTTTGAACTGGCTTTGGTTAGCTGCCGTTATCTCAAATTAATCTTATTAGATATTGTTGGTGGTAATTACGTGCCAGCTTTATTTAGTTAACTTCTCAGAGGGCCACATGACAAGGAGTCTCAAGTAATAGGCGGTTGTCTCAGTCATGCAAATTTGGGGAATGAATTAATCAAGCAAAAGGTCAGCTATTACCATTATCTATCTTATCCATCATGCCAATCATCACAGTTTCTATGAGCTATTGAACAAATCTAGGCCATTCTGGTAACAGAAACCCGCTTTCCTCACTCCCATAGTTGTGGATTTTCTTTCAAAACACCACCCAGCTCCTGGATGCTGCAAAGCCTATTGAAATAGAGACAGCAGATCATAAATGTTCATCCAAAAAATAGATAGTTCGCTCCTCGATCAGTCCAACGTGGGTATTGCAGGTCACGTTGCCAACTCTCATGCACTGGGAGCAGACAGAAGATGGGAGCTGCTTTCCTCAGGTTGTCCCTTCAGCCCAGGTATCGAGCAGACCCCTTTGGGTCCATGTAGAGGTAATGGCTGGGCAACTCTGAAGCTGCTTTTGAGCTCCTCCTTCCCAAGCTCTTTGCTGGTGAGAACTCTAGAAGGTCTTGGGTCCCTTATGGTCCATTGGAGACGCACAGGTAGATGTTGACCAAGGCCAACCTCCTCCCCATGCAGCCTGTTGGGCTCCGTGCTCCCTGGGTGCAGCTCTTCGGGGCACTTGCTCTGCTCCATGTTCCCTTGCAAGGAGCTGTTGGAAGGTCTCCTCGCTTGGAGGACCTTTGAGCAGCTGGGTAGTCTGTGCAGCCCTGGGTGGGAAGAGGGATTTGGGATTGATGAGCGTTCGCTAGAGCCACCTCAAACATATTTGTTGTGTGCGGAGTTATTTGTCAAAGCGGCGTCATTGCTCACGCTGATGAACAAGGGGCTGGGGGCTGCGCCGGGAGGGAAGTGCCGCTCTGCAGCATGGGGCTGCGTGGAGCGGGGGGACTCGCATCCGTCCCTCCGCCGAGCAGCAGCGCCCGCTGCCCGGAGCGAAAGCCACAGCGTGAAAATTAACATTTAAAAAAGATGCCCTGTATCCCAAACGCACCAGGCAGGGGTACTAGAGGAAGAAAGAGGGGGGGAAAAAAACTAGATTATAATAAAAAATAGACTGCAGGCATGGAACGAGCAGTTGCCGTGACCTTGCCTTTTGTATGCCATTACACAATTCAATGGCAGTCCACTCAAACCTTGCTCTCGATCAATATCCTATTAAAGCAGCACAAAAAGTCTCTATAAACTTAGTGGTTAGCTATGTTTATAAATGGAACTCAGCATAATGAGACGGTCAATAGCAGCCTGTACTTGTAATTTTAGAACGAACATCACACATTTCATATCTGTTGTATGCGGCAGAGCCCCTTTGCTACAGGGTGTAGGAGACAAATGCCAATGGGCAAAAAAAACAGCCCGGATCCCTCTTTTCCCTGTCTCCGGCAACGTGGTTTGTGAAGTCACGACACAGGAAGGAGTTTATTAGTCAAATGTCGTGTTTTTCCCATTTAACCTCAAGCCCATTATTGCTCCATTACAGGTGTAGTGATCTTAGTCAGCGCCCCGGCCCTTTGTGAAAATAGATATGGAAAATGGGGAAAAAGAAGAAAAAGAGGAGCTAAGTGTTAGCATGACTAAGAGAGTGCCCTGGTCCAAGGAGCCTAAACCCCTCATTTAGTGAGTCCTGCCTTCTAACCCAATAAATTTTTCAAAATAAGTATTCCCATTAAGTCACAGGGTTGGGTGGTTTTTTTCTTTTTTTCCTGTGATTTTTGTGGACATTCGGGGTGACCATAGGAGGCGACAAGGTGTTTGGGCCCCTCGCAGCCAAAGTGCCCTGTGTTATTTGCTGCGGGGGCGGCCGGGCCGCTCCGGAGCTGCTCCGTGTTCCCACGTGGGGCCGTGCAAGGATTTGAACGCAGCCGCCCGGGACAATGATTAACAGAGGGAAGTGAAAGGAAGAGGCGAAGCACAGTCCGGATATCAGCGTTTTCTTCCCTATCTGGCTGGAATGAAGCAGTTTCATAAATCCTGCAATGGCTCGGAAATTCATTGGGCCCCCAAAAGACGCGGAGCTTTAATTTCGAGCTTGCCTTTTTATGTTCCTGTTTGGAAAACACTGCGCTTACAGTGGAAGCGGTGCTGGGGCAGGCAGAGGGTTGATCAGCAAAGGGTTTCCAGAGCACGGGGCTGCTTGGCAAGGAAGTTGCTGAAAACTGGAGTGGATGCTGCAGAGATACCTTTATGATTGATTTCCATTCAAGTCAGACTGACTGCAGTGTGGTCATTTTTCTAACCCAGAACTGCTCACACTGCAGCAGTCTGCTATCTGCAGGGTGTCTGAGTTATGGCAGTCCATGTCCGTGTTACCTTTTACACAAATTACTTACACTGGTTTCTTTTTCCATGCAAATTCATCAGTTTTACAGCCGCTTGTAGGTGCTGTCAGGAAACTGTGGCAGAAAGCACAGGTTGATAAAAATGAGTTAATTTTACTATGCTTATTTTTTTCTCCTTTTTTTTATGCTGTTAGCACACACTCTGTCATGTACCCAGTGCCCAGAAAGCAGATCCAGGTTAAGAGCAGATACCGAAGGACTTGAGCGTTCTTGTCATCAGTTACCCCCCAACCTAATTCCTTATAGTGATACCCCAGATTTTGCGGGCTAGTTCTTGCACATCTGCAGGGCGAGGGAAAATTGCAATGGGAAGGGGTGAGCAGGGAGCGATCCGAGGTGATTGCTGGTAACACGTTTTGTCTCAAGCTTTGGTTTAGCTAGAGGAGAGGCCAGAGGCAAACGACGATGCTCCGAGCAGAGAAGGGCTCAGGCTTCTCCAGAAGCTCTGGTGCTTTTTGCTCCCCGTAGCCTGGTGCTGGAGGCTGCAGACCGCAGCACACAGTGAAGCTCCTGAGGGCTACGCGGCTGCTTGGAGCTCAAGCCCAGCACCTACGGAGGGGATGCAGCCTCTGTAACTGTGCCAGCAAATGCCGTCCAATTCCACAAAAAAAGTTTCAATATTTCAATAAATGTTGGATGTTGGAATGATAAAAGTCGGGCTTAAAGGAATCAAACAAAAGTGTTGCCTTATATGTTTAGATTTTATGAAGAGGGAATATCTTTGGAGTAAGAAAGAGCCTGTGTCACTGAACATTGTATTCTTGGTAAACTTTACATCTTGTTTCCTGCAAAAACAATCACCATAAGGATTTCTTAATTTCCACATCACCCCTGTTCTCACCCCAACCTGAATGCCCTCACGAGGAAGAAGAAGTGGTTCTGGGGTGCAGCGCAAGCCTTGCTCACACCGCTCACTGACTGCAATCTCTTTTGTCTCCCCAGCACCGATAGCTGCAGGAACAGGCCCTAATTTCTCCCTCTCAGATTTGGAAAGTTCTTCATACTACAGCATGAGCCCAGGAGCAATGAGGAGGTCTTTACCTAGCACATCCTCTACCAGGTAATTGAATAAGTGCCTACTGCTGAGTCGCTTGGGAACCGGGGACATCCTCACTATTCCTCTGGGAAAGTTACTGCTGAATTATTTGTTGAGCTGTTTGAGAGCCTCTAGGTGTGGGGCACTTTGAGGCTCACCAAGCAGAAAGTGTCTCTGGGTTGCAGTTAAAGCTCTTTATTTATATACAACTGTGAGGAAGCACCATTGCATCGAGCTGTGCACCTCAGCGTGCAGGGAGTGATCGCAGGGGTGCTGGAGGCAGAAGGGAGGAGGGAACACGCTGAGATGTGTCACTTTGTGCTAAGGAAGGTCACGGAATATTTGTAAGGAGACCGTAGCTGTGAGTAGTATGGCTTGGATTGCGTAGGAGGAAAGAAACCCAGGATCTGCTAAATTTAAGGTTGACTTGTGTGCATTCTTTGCCTTGGAAAGTATTGTCCATGCCATAACATAATGTCAGATCCTTGGGCTCTAACACATCCTGTTTTTCATACAGCTTTAGGAGTTTTGTGATTCAACCGTTTGAAAATTGTGAATATTTAATGCAGGTGACGACCCAGGCTGGTTTTAATTTTACCTTAAATGCTAACTATCAGACAAGGATATTTTTTATTTTTTACCCTGTCCTTTTACTTTAACCATCCATGAGATTAGATTTATAAACAAGCCCAGTCACTCTAGTATTCTGAACACTATTAAGGAACCAGATTGATTTTTTTTCCCCCACAGCCAAAATAGATCACTTATTTCAAAGACATGACAAGAAAGTCTAACTTCAACTCTGGTTTCTTTTACATTTTTATTTTAGTCTGCAGTGTCACCAGCTTTGCAATAAGCAAGCACACATGTAAAATAATCTATAGTTTGAATGTAGCTGTTGTTTTTATTTTCTTTAAACAATTATTTAGAGAGAGGATCTTAGGACTAATTTCTCAGCTTGTAGTTTGCAGTGAAGAACATTCTGCATCTTGCACTATGAGGTTTGGAGACTGCAATTCCCATTGCACATCAGTTAAAAAGTTTGTGCTCTTTCTTTTTTTTGCCTGATCTGGGCACCCTGTGTGCAGTGCTCAGCATTAACACCGTTCTCAGGTAGGGTTTAGTCTCCAAGAGCAAAAAAGTGAGGTTATTAGTGTTACTTAAGAGCTCGGTTGTCACTCTCCTATTCTGCAAATAGCTAGCACTGATAAGGAGCTAATTATAAACAACATAGGTGGTTAATAACTTGGTAATATATTTGTTTTCCTCTCATTAGACTGCTCCTAGTCTGAAAAAAAATATATTCCTTAAATACACAGACTCGGTGGAATTATCAGGCGGTATTTGTACTGCATGCACACCGCTTCCCCTGCCCACGTGTGGCTGGTGTCTGCCTCCCTCCTTGTCAGACTACCAGAATCCAAGTCAGGGAGCACCAGAGACTGGAAAAGCCCTAGTGTTTCCTTCAGCAAGGGAGTCCTGTGGTCCTGGCCCTGGCCAGAGATACCTGTTGGGCTGGCTTCCTGCATGGAAGCATCAGCATCAGCAGAGCAAAACACAGGTATTTGTACAGTAACATGAACATTCAAACCAAGAATGGGTCCTTGCCTCATCTTCTTGTCCAGGCTTCTTCTTGTGGGACTGAAGCCAGATTAATTTAATGGTTAAAGTTAAAGCACTGAAAATATAAATTTGGGCTGATAAGTTCTCTCTCAGGACAAGCTGTGCCTTAAAACCTTTATAGTTTCCCCAAGCAAGTTAGTCTCGTGCAGTTCCAGCAAGGCACGTCCCAGCAGAGGTAGCTGTGCTGCTGTCCCTGTATACAGTATTTATGGTGCGTTTGTACCCTTGCAGCTCTACAAAACGTCTCAAATCTGTGGAGGATGAAATGGACAGTCCCGGTGAGGAGCCGTTTTATACAAGCCAAGGGCGCTCGCCGGGGAGTGGCAGCCAGTCAAGTGGATGGCATGAAGTGGAGCCAGGTAAGCCGTGGCTCCCAGGAGCCCGCCGAAACGCTCTCCGGTCGCTGTCGTGTTGTGCAGATACAGGGGATGCACCGTAGAAAGGTGCTCAGTTCCACGCCTCTTGCCACTTCCTTCAGTGAGAAGGTCAATCTGATGCAAATACTGTAGTCGTTTTCGTGCTCTTGCAGCTGTGAATGTTTTTGTAGCGTGTCACTTCTGTATTTTGGCCAAACGTCTGAAGTATTTAAACAATGCAGCAAAAGTAATGCTGTCTTTCCCTGTCAAAGCGTCCGGATTCAATTCTGGGACGGCGGTGACGATTGCCTAGCAGAAAGCAGCACTTGCCTGGGCTGTGCCGCGCAGGTATAACGTTTAAATAAAGGTTCCTCAGCTTTTATAAGGTAAAAGGACATTCAAGTGTTATACAACACTTGATCCCACTTGGCAATGACTTTTTAAGAGACCCACAGAAGGCATTTATTCAACTGTAGTACCATGAAGCTCCATATTGAAATAGATAATACTGGGTATTAAGTATTTAGGAAGCCATTTTTCTGCCTGTTCTTAGTTAATTGTGTGTGTGATCTTTCTTGTTGGTCATCTTCTGGGTTATACTGCATACTTGCCTGTCCGTTGATCACTTATCTGGATATCATCTGGGTGCTTAGTACCACTGGAAATATTTCTCTTGGTCAGTAGTACTTACACAGGTGGAGTTAATGCCTCGATTTTGTTACGTCTAATATTCAACTATTCGTGGCTATTAAAAATAATAGAAGTCGTATATGTTAGATGGCAACCAGCACTTTCACCTCCAACCTCCTGGTGTTTCTAGGCCCTCCAAGCAGTCCAGGGGAGTTTTCACAATACCTATTCTTGTCTTTATTGTTTGTTTGGATTTGAAATAATGTGTTTCTGGTTTGACTCGAGACAACACATGTTTGGGCAGCGTTCTATGTATAATGAACTATACAGCACAGAAAAAGTAAATTCAACCTGAACTGCATTAAAATCAGTTCCGTGGGCACTTGGCCAGCCACCTATATCCTTCATCGTGTAGGAAACATCCATGCGGCCTCCTCCAGAGACCCTGTCAAACAGCTGTGCTTCACAGCCTGCCCAGAAAGTCACCAAATTTGGGCTCTTCCAGACTGGGAGGGGATTGATTCCGGCGCCTGGGAGCCCTCGGAGGCTCCCCTGCCAGCTGCCCTCTCTGCTCTAATGAGGAGGAGCCAGCTTGTGGGCCCTTGTTGAGTGCAGGTGCGGCGCCTTGGCAGAGCGGAGCGGGGACCTGCCGGCACACGAGTGCCAGGCGCCCCGGACGGGCTCGTCCCCGCGCTCTGCTGCTCCGGGGAGGTCTCCCCTGGCGCTGGCCGAGCACTCGGAGCAGGGACGGACGCGCCGTGCCCATCGGCAGGGAGGGATCGCGACCGCCTCTGCAGGCGCAGCGCGTGGAAGCAGCCCCGGGCACCCCGGTGCGTCGCTGTCACACCGAGGGCTCGATGGCCCCAAGGTTTGGGCTGCTCCTTAATGACAAACGGTCTCCGTCTGTACAACAGCCAGAGGTTGGCTGTAAAATCTGCTGTCGCTTCTGGTCGTTTCCCCACGCGTGGTCACCGCTGCTCGGATAGTGGCACCAACCTGCTGAGCTGGGCAAGATTGGGACCTTCAGCCTTGAACAGGATGGGACGGAAGCATCTCCGCCGCTGTCGGCACTGAGGAGCGCTCATCGGGAAGGACAACCACCCACATCAAACCTCCCGAGCTCCCCAAAGGCAGGGACAAGGCAGAGGAGAAACCAGCTCCTTGACAACCTTCCTCACCATGCAAGAGCTCAGATTCTCTTCAGTCTTGTCCATAAAATGGCAGAAAGCCACCTTGCGACCTGAGGGACTCAAACCACGTGCCAACTAGAGGTAGCTCAGATTCACCAAGCTCGCGCTCCCTCCTGCAGTTGTGAAGAAAAAGCGCTTGGTGCTGCCTGCGTGGGAGGTACTTTCAAGCCATCCTCCCGCTGTGTCCGTGCAGCATCACGCTGAGACTTCTCCCAGGCTTTGCGGCAGCCTCTCCTCCCAATCTTGGTCCCAGCTGCTCTATGAAACAGAGTCACTGCAAGAGTGTGGCTGGGAGAGAGGTTGCCTGAAGAGTCACACCGCAGGGGTGAAGGACGACGACGTTCTCAAGTGTCTTCAGGCCAGGACAAGTGACGTGTCCCTGGAACAGGGCTCTTCCTCCTAAGCGACGGGGAGGGAACCCATCCTGCTTTGATGCCTCAGAAATCCCACGTCTGATATCAACGCTTGGCCCTTTTGGCATGTGTTTGGCACAAGTGCTTTCTTTCTGTGAATATGAAATATTTTCTTCTTCGGGGCATCTAGGTGTGTCTCAATTTACCTACAAAGTATATTGGTCGTGTGAAAGCCGTACAAATGATGGTAACATCCCTGTTAGCTTCTGCCTGGCCAGAGTATTCCTCTCTGTGAGGAGGATGCTGGCGCTCTGCTCTGTTTCGGATACGTCCTTTCCCATCTTCCCTGTCCAGAAAAGGGCTTTGCCATTTATTTAATCTAGAAGCAAGAAACGATTGCGCAGTTTTAACTTACTGTAATCCCTCAGCTTCAGCGTTTCCTTTTTTTCTCACTGAAATTCACAGCAGAAGTTTAGAGCCTAAAACCACCTTTCTGTTTGACTTGGCAGTTCTTGGCCGCGGTTCGTGTTGCCGCGCAGGGCAGCGCGGGGCGGGTGCGGAGCGATGCTGATCCGGAGCGATGCTCACCCGGGAGGCAGGCGCAGGTCTTATCCTGCCCTGGCAGAGAGGTTTCCAAACCCCATCACTCAACGCTGCCCTTGGGATTCCTGGGCAAACTGCAGGAGGAAGAAACCAGGGTAAGGAGGGGAAGCGCAGCCCTGTCTGCGGGATGGCCGCTCTGCCGGGGAAGGAAGGAGCGCAGCGAGGAGCCAGCAGCCAACCTCCCAGCGCGCTCGGATCCCCACCAACCATAACAGCACATCGGTTTGCTTCATTGCCTCTGGGCAGAGCGCTTTCCCCCAGCGGATTTCTCCAGAGATAGCGTCGCTGAATAAGAGCGGGGAGCAACGCACGAGCAAGCGGGAAACCCTCTGTGCTCACGCGTGTGCAGAGCAGGGTGAGCGCTCGAGGCTCACAAGCGGTAGAAGACGTTGGCTGCGGGAGTGCAGGGAAATTAGGAATGTGGTCAGCACGCAACGGGGGCTGGAGAGATGGCTCCCTGGAAAGGAGAAAGAGAACGCGACCTAACCAAAGGAGAGGGGAAAGGGAGAACGTTTTAGACCACAGAGAAAGAAAAAATATATAGTGAAGGTAAAAACAAAGAAGAAGAGAGAACAAATGCCAGGAAAACAAAGATTTGACTTCCTAGAAAGGAAATATGAAATGGAATATGTGAACTCGTCTTAGAAAAAGAGAGCACTCCAGGCAGAGGGTTATTTACCGCCAGCCGTGACTTCTCACTCTACATCTGTCTCCATTTCTTCCTTTTGAACCAATTCCCTTTCTGGATACTTTCTTACTGCTCCGCTTCCCTGTGATTGCGCCTGTAAGTGGTCTTTGGAGGGCAGGCTGCATACTCGGAACATATGTGCAAACTGGCAGGAGAACAGAAGAGGACAAAACCTCTGTGTGTGCCGCATGCACGCGGCTGCTTCCCCCATGCCTGCTCCTGGGGGCTCCGGTGCGCGCAGAACATCCACTCTTAGTCGTGGCTTTTGTCATAGAAGGCGTTGGGGCTCGGAGCACCCTGGCATCTGTCTCATGTGAGGACTTGGCTGGGTTGGGATCCTGTGGGCTTCACCCAGCAGCACCGTGACCTTTCCAGTCCTGGCGCTTCAGCCCCATCGCGACGACCGCAGCCTCGAGCCCGGGTTTTCACACGTAGATCTTGCAGGCAGGGATGCAGCACCCTCCTCGCACGTCAGACGTGACAGCCAAAGCAAAACCCCGCATTAATTCCCCGTTCCTTGCGCTGTGCTCTTGGAGTCTCACATCCATTTACCTGCACTCAAAAGCTCCTGGGGAGCTCTCCGGCCTAAAAAGGCTGGAGTCTGCCAGAAAAGATGAATTTCCTTTCACAACAGGAAGGCTTAGGAAGTAAAACAAAGCAGACATGTAGTAAATTACTTGTGCTTTTCGAATACCTTTTGCGGTATCCTCCTTACCATTACTTTATCTCAGCACTTTCAGTACATAACTCTTCTTAACTGAGAAGAAGGGCAAGAGAGGATAAAGATGATGTTAGTAAGAAAATCAGGCAACATCGCACTGACTTTGAACTCGGGTTCAAATGCTGGCCCGTGCCCAGCTCTGCTTGTAACGGGGTAAGCCGTAATTAGTGGTATAGACTCTGGATTCCACAGTAAGGGAATGCGCCCAGGAAGATTGAGTTAGGATATGTTGGTGTTCCACTTCGGCGTTTTTCTAAAGGAGCCTCTGGTTCACCCCATAGTAACGTTCACACTGTGCTCTGTCAGTCCCTCTGTAGTGGAGCACATGGATGGCATTTGCCAATTCTCTTTCTGTTGTTTCTAAAGTGCAACATGGGAAAAAGAACATAGGATGGCAATTCAGAGCGTTGAATTCGTTTCTTCCCTTAGTTCTTCCTTGCATTTCCACAAGTCGGTTGACTTCCTAGAGGGGACCCAATAACCCAGAAAGGTAGTTTTTTGCAGTCCTTGCACTGCCTGAGCTGTCTACAGGGAGGATTAGCTCTGTTTTAGTCATATTCTTGACCAACCTCCAGCCCTGCACCCGGTTTGGAAGTTGTGAGAGCTCCCTAGTCCTTCACCCACTGAAGGGCTTTGGTTTTCCATTCCCAGCCCCAGCTCCACTGCTCTTACTCTGCGCCTAGTCACATGTGCTAAGCTCATGCATGTCTTCAGCTTGAAAAACAAATGAGGCATTCGAAAAAGTTAACAAATTATTAATGCGTAACACTCGTACTCTTCTAATGAAAGACATCTTTGCACTTCTGGAGGCTCGGGAAATTGATACCATTATATGAACCTGTTGTAAGCGACAGAATTCCCTGTTAGTGTATTGAACATGTCTTCAGTAGGGGAGATCCTATTAAAATCAGCTTTGTGGTTGCTCACTACCACTCAGGCTACTGCCACCCTGTCTGAAATAATTTCTGAGCAGTTTCTGTACACCTGAGGAGCTGGGATCCCATGCTTGAGTGTTTTTGCCCTTGCAGTAACAGTGATCACTAACTCAATGGTACAACATCTCTACCCGGTGCTTGTTGTGGAGCAACCACGTGCAGGCAACGGGTCCAAGCTCTGGTCTCAATAGCTCTCTTCTTCGGCCTGGAATGTGTGTGTTTCTACACAGATTCTACACACAAGGAAAATTCTTCTTCTTCATATTTACCCAGGACCCTTTATTTATGCCTTGCAAGTCAGGAGAACTCATTCAGGCGTAGATCAGATGACCACAAGAGTTTGTTTTCAAAGTCTGTTCCAAATTATGTCTTGGAAACGACAGAGAAAGTGGTGTAAGAGAGATCCCAGATTGTATGCTTTATGCATTCTTTATGTCCTAAACACAGTTGCTGTCTGGCACTACCCACTGCAGAAAATCTGCTTAGGAAGTGCCAGCATTGCTGATGCAGAGTATGCCCTGCTCTATCCTTGGGCAAAAGGTCTATGGGCTCATCAAGAGACTTTATATCACAAAATACATCAGAGCTCAGGGAAGTTTGCAATGATTGTGCTACATTACTGCCAATGATTCAAGGATCTGACTGTTGAAATTATGATGAAAAACACCAGAACTGTGTTTTATACAAAAATAAAGAAAAAAAAAATCCATTTATACTGGGAAAACATTCAACTTCAGACACGGAGTGTTCAATTTAGAATCGCACTCCAGCACTATTTTTCAAGTTCTGAGCCTTGCTGTAATGAGTGATTTTCACTGGATCATAAACAGACATTAGAATTTCATGATCTTCATTAACTTTCTTGAGCCGAGCAGGTCAGATGTTCACAGAGCCATTTCCAAAAAACAAGGAAACTTTGCAATTTCTTAGACCGGAGGAGGTCTGCACCCAGGATCCCTGTCAATAGTATTTCTCCATAATTCCCAGGTGGGACATACCCTGCAGTTCTCAGGATGTAAAAATATACGAGAAGCCGACGCACGAGGCAGCCCCTCCGCCTGCCTTGACACTTCTTCCTCCGCGTGAGCCTAATATCTGCAGACAGTGGGAACATTTCGCAAGCAGACAAACCTCCCGCCGCAGCATAGCTTGGCTTTTCTAAGCAGGGGTCAGACGCAGATCATGTTTCTCCGATGTCCGGAACGTTTTGGTTTGTAGCAGGAAGAGTTTCATCGGGCCGATGTGTGCGTTAAGCTGCAGACATGCCACAAGGAGAGAGCCCGGTGACTGCAGCTCAGGGCAGCTTCCACGCTTCATTTTCTCTACAGAACATTTCCGGAGCTTTTTTAGGCTTTATACTACCACTAGGACTCCTCTTCCTATTCACTCCTTTTCCCCGTTCCCATGTAGACCCATAATTCCCCTACTTCTTTTCACGTCCAAGGTATTAGAGGCAAGATGCAGAGATTTTCCTTCTTAAATTTTCTTTTCTCCTCCTCTCATGTGTTCCCATATCCCTGCTCTCTGCATTACGGTATCCCATCAAAACACAAGCTGCCCAGTGGTTCTCAAGAACGTAAGAATTTTCTTTTCTTCCACGAACACTAACACTTATCAACTTTTACCGAAATACCATATCAGCTCCTTGTCACTGGCAGTCTACAGTTCCTGCCGCTAAAAGTTTAATGCATTTACAGGAGCACTTAGGCATCAAGACTTTGATATCACAATCTGTTAGTCACAGGTGCTACATGATAGGTTTGTGTTAGCACATTATAGATCTTTTATCAGATACTGCACAAAATGTGTGTGTTTCTCTGCCAGGCAATCAGAATCAGACTGCTGCATAGCTGATGAGTTACTCACCAATATAAGTTGTTGTTTATTTTAAATAGAACTTTTCCAGGACTGCACCTTAATGGATAACTTCAACTAATTGGCCGAGGCCAGCGAAGATCAAGAACTCAGTGCGAGCCAGGAAAAGCGCAGCAGGTCAATAGTGGCACTTTGAGCATTGTCAGTCTTTTGCAATAACATTCATCAAGCAGAATGATTAACACTGCTCGTTTGCTGTAATGGACATAGTCATTTTGACAGCAAATTACCGCTGGATCAATGGCTCAGCGCTTCTTCGCAGTCCACGCGGCAGCGCGAGACGCGTGATGCTGTGCGGTGCTGTTGGCTTTGCTGTCCCATATCACGCAATTTGGATGGGGGAAAAGGACCGATTGAGCCCAGTCATCCCACTGCCAGCGTAAAACGATTCCTGACGTGTTTTCAGCAGTGCAGAGCGAAAAGTCCTAAAGGTTTCCACACCTCGAAAGGCTCCTTGTTTTCCGGAGCCTGGACAGCACAACGAACTTCTTGTGCCTGAGGTTCGGCCTAAAGGATCTTCCGTTTTTAGTGAAATTAATGGTCCCCTGCAAGTCTTGGTGCAGTGCCTCATCTTTGCTGTGCCCTCCTGAGGAAGCCGTCCATCCCTGCAGGACAGTCCTGCAGAAGCCAGGCGGGCAATGCTGCATCTCTGCTTCTTGCAGCTAGTTCCAGAGGTACCATAGATGGAATCGGACATGGAGGAATTCCGAGTTTAAAAATGCAGAGGGTGTTTCGCTGCAGAGAGCAACCTAAAGCTTCATCCGTAGGTACCATTTTTGCTGACTTAACATTGAAACTAAATTAGAAAAAAAGCTCTTTGGTGGGCCATGGCAGTGAGCAGACCGCGAGAGACCTGGCTCCACGTATATGTGTCATAGTCGGACTCATTTTATCAGTTGGACAGGGAGGATTTAGGACTTGCTCCCTCTTTTCAAAGCTCAGGTACGATGCTGGGCAGAAGCTCCCCGTGTTTGGGGATGGCTGGACTGGATTCTGTCAAGCAGGGGTCTCTGGGCTGCTCTACCCCGATGCAACCACCCCTGCAAATCCTCTGCTGCAGCTGCTGCAAATGGGCTTGAACACACTGGGAGCATTGTACCTGCCTTCCAGAGCTTGAACTGGTTTTCTGTTTGCTTCTGGGACCCATTCAGGATGTTGACTTGGATCTATAAAGTCTTCTATAGATTAGATCTTGGTTAGGAAATGGGCTGCGTTCCTTCCATGTGCTGTCTTAGCAGTTGAGATCAGCAGACTTGCTCTCTCTAATGTGTTTGGGAAGCAGGAGCACATATTTTATGTACTGTGGTGTGTTGGTAGAGAAATGTTCGGGTTTATTAATTCTTCAGCACACAGGAAAAGGCTTCATCACCTGTGCAGGCAGTCATGGGAAAGGACCGATTGCAAGGGCTGCATCAAACTCTTTTTTTTTGGAGGCAGCTGGAAAATATTAGTAGTCTTCAGAGCCAATATACAGTACGTATTGAGAGCCAGTAAATGATGCGGATTATTGCAAATTCCTGTGCACTTCTGCATTTTATAAAGCAGATAACTAAAATACTCACCTAGCCAGACCGGCCCCCAAGGGATGCCCGTTTCCAAGTAGAGGACATACCAAAACCGCAGAGCCCGACGCAAATTGGCCGAGCAGAATGGCAACGTGGTCGACACAAATGGCTTTAGGATCGCGGAGGAAGGACCGTGACCTCCCTTTGCATCAGTCAAGGCAACTGTGAAACTTTGTGAAAGAAGCTCCCCGCAAAACAGATGCCGGGCTATCTTAGGTAAATAAATTACCCCAAAATAATAATAAAAAAACTCCCCTGCACATTTTACAAAGCACAGCTGTGTAAACATTGCACGAAACAGGGGAGGGAGGGAGACGCAACGCGCACCCTTTTTCACGCAGAATTCCTCCTCTCCGCACTGTTTATTAGGATTCCCAGTGCAGCCATCGCTGCTCTGCCCGGCGCACAGTGCCGCTACTGTAGCCCGCGCGCACATTTTCCTCTTTGTTCCCGAGAAGAAAACAGGGTTTCTTTCAAAGCAAACATTTCCACCCGGAGCTCAAACGCGCCGCGAGAGCGGCTGGGGACGGCAACGGGGCGGCAGCGCTTGGCCCTTGGGTGCACGGAGCTGCCTCGCTCCTGCGTGCGCTCGGCTCCCGGGTAGAGCCCGACGCGGCCTCCGAACGCTCCCGTCGGGAACTGCGCCGGAGGAAGAGGATGTGCGGAGCAGCGCGAAGGCCCCCGCGGGCGGGAGCGGCGAGCGGGCGCTCCGGGAAAGAATATAACAGCGGGACGGCCGCGCAGCGATGCTTTTCATGGCGCAGCCGCGCGGGTTTTGGCAGCGAGCAGCTCGGTTTCATGGGCCAGGGGCTCTGTTCACATCTTTGTGCTTGACAGCCTTCGGTGGACGCTGCTTTCAGGGCTCTGCGCAGCCTTTTTTAACCCGTTCCTTGCTGCAGCCTCTGCCGCATCCCATCACAACCGATTCTCATCTTGTCCTGGGCCGTGTTGAGGCCGTGGAATCGGATCCTCTGCCTGGACATTTCGGTTGATGCTCCTCGGCGTGTTTTACCACCAGCAAGAGGGAATAAGTCATTCCCTGGTTACTTCTTTCAAGGTCAGGGCTGCCCCAGTGCTTTGACCATGGAGAACTGCAGAACTGGGAACCCCTTGAGCCGGCAAGATGGGATGGGACCTACAGCCCTCGCGTCAGACGAGGGCTCTTGCAAAGGGTGACACTGCTCTGGATGAGCCAGGGCCAAGGGCAAGGGGTCTTGTGATCCATAAGGGGAATCTCTTTTACTTCAAAAGTAGGGGTTTAGAAGCAGTGAGATTGGAGAAGCACAAATGTACGGATTATCTTCCCCTGCGCTCAGCACAACATCCCATTTTCTTCCAGCACCCTGCATTGTCTCCAGGAGTTAAATCTGGGATGTGGTGTATTAGTGCACTACCTTGCTCTGAACAGGGAAAGCAATTTGGATGTGGTCCAAACTGAACCCTGCCTTAGCACTTTGCTGTTAACTGAAATACAATGAGCAAAAGCAAAACTTCATCCGGACTCTTCCAGTCCTCGGGGCGAGGTGCCTGCTCGAGCGCGGGCTGCGGCGCGTTTCCCTGCGCCCCACGGCTGCTCTGGTCTCTCCTTTCATTCCCTTTTTCATTCCTGGAGTGAACACGACTTGGCCACAGCTCATCTAAGCCTGATCTTCCCTGGGCAACTCCGAGGAGCTGCTTCCCACTGTCCAGCCTCCGACACCGCGGCATTCCTGAAGAGCGTCCCGTAGCGCAGGCAGCCTTGCAGCTGCTGGCGTAGGGGAATTTAAAGATGAAACCTGGATGTCTCATGCATCCCCTTAGCCAAGTGGGAATTTGGAAGTATTAGATATATTGTCACCCAGAATTAAGGGACAGGAGTTAATGAGAAGGCGCAGCGGCCTTCAGGCAGCATGACTGCGGGACTCGTGATTTCGCATCGATACTTCTCTACTTTTACAGAATTTTGTTTTCTTGATTACTATGTGGAAACCCATGAGCAAAACATGGCATTTAATGCGGAGTAAACAGTGGCAGCGGCTGAATAGAACCTGGTGTCAAATACACCGGTGCCCAGGGAAGGCAACACCTGCACCGTGCCCTGCCGCCCGCTGAAGTGCATTAGTCATAAAATTACCCACTCAAAAATGGCTAGAAACGTCACTTCTTTACATTCACAGCATCGCTTTAAAAAGAAAAAAAAGGGAAAAAGAGAAGAGATGGCTAAAACCGATGTGCCGGCCTCTTGGGGAAATGCCGTAATGGTTTTGGCCGTCTCCGGCTCGGCGCTGCCAGCCAGCAGGACCATCTGGCTCGCCGAGGGCCCGCGTCCAGCTCAGGTGCTCGGAGCGGCCGCGCGGGCAGCGGCGCCACGGGGCGGCCC